>PVIH01007258.1:72438-84073 GCA_004025045.1 Sigmodon hispidus | reverse complement strand
AACATCTGGGCTTTAATGGACATGGGCCCAGAAAGATAGACATTGTATTACTCATTCATAAGTGGATTTTATACATAAAGCAAAGGGTAACCAGGCTACAATCTACAAACCAAGCCCCTCTCCCAATCAGCAGCTACATAACAGGAGGAAATTAAGAGAGAGAGTCATAGTTTATAGTTTCTCCTGGGAAAAGAAAATAGGAATATCTCCTGAGTAAATTGTGATCATATGGGGAGAGCAATGGGAGATGAGAAATGTGGTGGAATGTTCTCTGTATGCTGTAAATAAAGGACTGGTTTGGCTTATGCACAGCACTATAGAAGTGGATGGAGAATCAGAGGACAGATAGGCAGAAGGAGGGTGGAGTTAGTCAGTCTCCATCTTACTCCCAATGAAGACAGACATGTAAGAAATCCAGGTGAGCCACGAGCTGGGCCACGTGGCAGGTAGATTACAAGAAATGGGTTGATTTAAGATGAAAGTGCTAGCTATGAGATATGGGTCAAACAATATGAAGTTAATATAAGTGTCTGATTCATTTCTTTGGGGAACAAAAGCTGCCGTGGACCAGGTTACGAACCTCCAGGCCCAAAAGGGCCTGGGGAAACTTTTGACAACAGAGAAAAGAACATAAGAGAATGAAATGTTGGGGGGCAGGGAGTAACAGGGAAAGCAAAGAAGTAGATATCCTGACAGAAGGAGCCATTGTTGGATTAGAGATAAACCTGGTGCTAGAGAACACCTGCGAACCCACAAAATGAGCCCATGTAGGACTCCAAGCAATATTGAAGTGGGTGCCTAAACTGGCCTTTTCCTATTAGCATATGAGTGACCACTTTAATTGCCATTATAAAACCTTCATCCAGCAGCTGATAAAGGCAGATGCAGTGATTCAAAGCTAAACACTGGGTTGAGCTATTGGTGCAGCTGAAGAGACGGAGGAGAGATTACATTAAGTGGAAGGACTGTAATCATGATGGAGAGACCCATGAAGTGAACTGTTGTGTGCTGATGAGAGCTCATAGACTCTGAGATGACAGCTGATATAGCGTCATGAGATGGATCTGGGCCCATTGAATATAGATGACACTCAAATGGTGTGGGCAGTTTGTGGAGCCTCTTGCACTCAGACCCAAGTCATTCCCTGGCACATGAACTAGCTTTTTGGACCTATACCTTTCTCAGCCTTGATACTTGGGGAAGGGACTTGGTTCTACCTCATACTGAACTCATTTACTTTGGGATGCTTTGCTCTCTCTGGGGAGTGAACCATGGGGGCCATAGGGTAGGACTGGGAGAAAAAGCAGGAGAGGAACAGTGGTGAGCATGTAAAAAAATAATTAGATGTTAATAATAGTAAACAGGCACCAGAAAAACATGCTAAAAATGAAAACAGAGCTATTTTTAAATTCAATCTAAGATTCAATGTAGAGGACTGTAAATATCAGAGAAAGGTAAATGGTAAAGTATCTGTACCTCCAGTTATAGCAGCAATCTAACAACCATAATTGTAGACTTCTGAAGTCTTCAAAGACTTTGTTCTGGTTTATAAAGCTGTCTTGTTTTAATAATTTATCTGCTCCAAAGGATGAACAACCTAAATCCCAAGAGCCCAAGTTTCCACAACAGCCACTACTGGTTAACACTAGTAACCAGCTTTAATGGCCTGTAGCCAGTAGGTAACGCCATCAGAGCTTTGACAACGTGTTTCTCAGGAGGCAAAAGACAGTCCTATAAGCAGGAAGATCCCTGTGATAAGTAACAAATAGTCAATCAAATTTGGGTAGCATGTCAGGTAGATTTTAAGCCAGGAAAAACATAAAGGATTTGAGTAAAAATGATTGGTCAGACAAGATTTTTCTTAAAGTTATATTCATATGAACATTTAGTATATCCATTAAACCATTTGGTTACTAAGAAAAGAACATTCTAGGTGGAAATGTATAGCACCAATTCAGATTATGTGAAAAAAGACTCAGAGCCAAATATCAGGGGAAGACTGAAACATCAGGGAGAGGAAACACCACAGTCAATTCTCACCCAGCTACCTTGCAATTTCCTCAGTCTAGCTCCTGGTTGCTTCTGCCAGTCGCTTCTACCCCTGCTGGGTTCCTAAGAGGTCTCATATACCCTTTTTTCCAGCTGTATCCCATATAGGTTAGGATTAAAGGTGTGCACTACTCTATTTTGTAGCTAGCCTTGAACTCATAGAAACAGAAGTTCTGTCTCTGAAGTTATGGGATAAAGAGTGTTGGTCACCACTCCCAGTTTTCCCTGTGTTGGGATTAAAGGTGTGTGCTATTGACTCTCAGCTGTTTATCCTTGTACTCAAGGATCAAGAAATTCCTGAGCTGTTTTCCTAGAATTAAACTGTGTGTTGTCTCTCCAATATTCAGGTTTTATTAAATATGTAATATATCACCACAGAAATGATAATTTTCTATTTTATAAAATATGATATTTATATATGATGGTCTTTTTACTTCTAAATTGTGTGTGTGTACTCATGCATGTGTGCATGCATGCATGTATGTGTATGTATCTTTATGATTACAAATATGAGTGTTTTTGCATGTGGGATGATTGTACAAATTTGTGTATGTGTATATGATGTATGTGATAGATAGAAGACAACCTCCAGTACCATTACTTACGTATTTTTCACCTATTGGTTTACTTTTTGAGGCACAGTCTCTCACTGACCTGTAATTTACTCATTCAGTCAGTGAGTACCATTTTCTACCTCCCCAGCTCTGAGATTATGAGCATACCAGCAATATTGAGGTTTATCTTTAAATTTCTTCTGAGATCAAATTCACATCCTCTTGCTCATAAGTTGAGCACTTTATCTGCTAAGCTCTTCACTCTCTCTAGCCTCAGTTCTCAAATTTAAAGGGAACACTTTGCACTCTTGAGCTCCTTTAACAATACACCATAACTTTTTTTTTTTTTCAGAACAGATGTATCCTGATTTACAAGCAACTGCTCTCTCATTTTCCAAAAGACAAGACCTTAGTACTCAGCTACAAATATGAAATGGATACTATCTTGTTTTCAATTTAGAAAAGCCTAGGAGGAACTATAGATTATTTTAAAAGATGTTTCCAAATATCTCTGCCTTCTACACTTCAATTATACTTCTAAAGCAGAAAGCATTAGTGACAACTATCTCTCTTCTTGACTCCTGCTACAAAAAGTGACTGTTACATTTCTCGCCTCACTTCCTAGGGAATTTTAATTCTTTTTTCCATAAGAACATAAAACTTCTATTGTTCTAAATAGTAACATGCTCAATAAAGCAACATGAGATGAAAGGCATTCTTAACGAAGCATTTATTTCATTCTTAAAAACTTTATTCTGCTACTGTCTAATTTGACTTTCTCCTTCACTATTAATTTTTGATATAATAAACTCAAAGTGCCTGAAAACTAATTAGCAACTTAAAACATAACAAACAAACAAGGAAACCAGTTTAAAGATGGAGCATATGTTTGCCTCCTCACATAATTGGAGGCTTATATTCCATCCACAGAATTATATAAATCCCATGCTGGGACATACTCCTATAATTCCAGCATTTGGGAAGATTAAAAATTCAAAGTCATGTTCTCTCTCTTTCTCTGTCTCTCTCTCTGTATCTTGAGTATGACAAAGCATGTCATATGAATAGTATCTACTTCACCAGGTGATACAGAACTACATTTTCAGGGTTTTGCAAATACCAGAGACAAAAATGTGAATTCAAGAAAGAAACCAGTGAACAAGATATTCTATGTTACTAATTATTTAGTGAAGAAAGTTTACAGAGAACAATAAAGAGATAATGCAAATAAAAATTTAAAAGTAGGACAACTTCCATAATTAGACAGGCACTAAAACTCAGGAGTCCTTAAAAAAAAAATCACATAATAGCATGAGTAAAGTCTTCATAGACAGACTCCTCGTGTTTGTACAAATTTGTCTTCCAGAATCGCCCCAAAGACACAGACTGTTTTTCTTACTTACTCTGTTCCAGTTACTGAAGTGAATATTAAGAAATGAAAGAGCTACTTATACAAGTTGTAGGTCAGAATGAATAAAGCAAATATTTCTGGAACAGATAAATTAATTATGACTTCTAATAATCAATATGCTTAGGACTTTATGGTATAATTACTGGAAACATATTATACCTCTTCTTGACCTTTTAGCAGAAGCCACTAAAATGCCTAGCAACAGACGTTGTCAATCCAGACCCAAATGACTTACCAGTTGCTATGACGAAAATGCTTGAGAAAAACAGTAAGGAAAAGTAAACATGTATTTTGGCTCACAATCTAAGGACATTAAAAGAGAGAGATCATGATAGCTGGATTGTGGGGTAGGAAAGTGTCATGTTGTTTCTGTAGACAAAAGAAATTAATAATACTAGGATTATTTTATTACATTGTAAATAATTGTTCCTCCTACTAGTTTAATAAAAATGCTGATTGGGTGAAAGCATACAGGAAGTGTGGGTGAGGCTACCAGAGTGGGAAAACTCTGGGAACAGGAAGAGACGAGAGATGCCATGTAATGCCAGGAAAAGGAGAGAAAAGTTAAAAAGCTGCTGAGAAAAGGTACCAAGACACATGGCTAAACAAGATAAGAATAATGTGTTAGTTTAAGAGTAAAGAGTTAGCAAGTTATATGCCTAGGCCCTAGGTCAATCAGTGTAAAATTAATATAAACCATTGTGTGATTATTTGGGACTAAGCAGCAGTGGGGCTGAGAGCTTGTCCAATATCTGGGCTAATCCCAAAGGCCAGGCCAGAAACCTGATATTACAAATGAAAGTGCCAGCCAGACACTAATGCAACAATTAATTGTGACCACTGTTTCACATTTCACTTCTCTTTTAATTCATTTTTGGTGTCTAGCCCACATAATGTTGCTACACACATTCAGGCTGAGTCTTTCTTTTGATTTTAAATTTTCTGGGAATACTCTCATAGACACATTTGTAGGTCTCCTAGGTAATTCTATATCTAATCAAGAAGACAATGAAGATCACCTGTATTTGCATTTAAAAAATTAAATATTCATCAAATAGATCATCTTAGAAACTATACTGTGATACAGCTACATCATTCATGGATTTATTGCTTATATTAATGCATTTTTAAATAGTAAACAAAAAATTTATATTGCCGTGGATTGCAATTTTTGGTTTTTTTTGTTATTTTTTTAATTAATTAATTAATTAATTTTTAAGGATTCAATACAATTGGCAAATTATTAACCAAATTAAACAAAAAAGGGAAGATCTACTTCAATAAAACTAGAAATTGAAAGGCAAACATTAAAGCAATGAAATTCCAGAAAATCATAAGGACATACAATATAAATTTGTTTTGATAAATTGAAGAATCAGAAAAAAAAAAAACTGGTAAGTTTTTAGATAGCAAAATTAAAGCTAAATTCAATGACTGATTTTAACAAATGCATTCTTTGCAACCATGAAATACTTGAAATACTAATAAAATACTCCATAATAAAAATAAAAAAACAGAAATAAAAGAAACAAACACAAGAAAATATGGACTTACTACAGAATTCTACTATAACTTAAAAACTAAGACAAATACATATTATATAATTCCATAAAATTTAAAAAAAATAAACCAAGCTCTTACAAGTTACAAAGCTAGTGAAACTCTGATATAAATCATAGTATTTCTTTTCTCATTTTTAAAAATTTTTCATATATATATTTATTATTTGGTGACTTTACATCATGCACCCCATCAAACAGATATCATATCTCTCAGTATCATCCCCACTAAAATATTCGTGTTTACAGAAATAAGATATGGTTATATTTACAAGTATTAATTTATTTGTATCTTATTAATCTAATCTAGTTTTCACAGTCACACAATTTTTATCAGAAATTAATTTTTAAAATGACTAAGTAATTGATTTGGTGATGTGTTGAGGTACTTAGGATCAAATCCTTGATCTCTAGCATGCTAGTCAAGAAGTCAACCACTTAGCTCAACCTAGTTATTATGGCTTTAAAATATTTTATGCTCCACATGTAAAGAAATATACAACAAAATGTTAGTAGTTTTCACAGAATAGAATAGTGAATATGTAAACTCAGTTTCCAAATACCACATGAGAGATTCAAATCAATTGTATACATATAATAAAAATATATTTCTGGCCCCACAGAAAGCAATGTAAACAACTGTCACTCTCCTTCAGAGCACCTAGTTTCGTCCCACACAGGCTTTATATACATATATATATATATAAAACAAAGACTTGGTTTTATAAATACTTATATCTAGTAGTGACATTGCTATATAACTCTAGATGTTAGTAATTTGACAGTAATTAAGAAACAGTCTGAATCTTACATTATTGTCAAACAAAGGATGCTATAAAGACTTGCTGGTTTTTTATTGTGTATGACTTTAACATATCTATTAATCATTAAATTAAAAGTTGTAATTCAATGTACACATAGAACACAGACGGCAAAAGTTGAAGCAACTCTATATTAGGTGAAGAACTAAATATATTTCAGTATTTGTCAGTACCTAACTGGCTAGCTAATATTCAAATCAGAATCAGAATGCTCATGAAAACCAAATGCAATCTAAAGAGCAACATCTTAATTCTAAGAAATTGTCTCTGATTTTTTAATTGTAAAATGATGTTATTTTATTAGAATAATAAATAATTCATAAGGTAGATATATGATGAAAATAAATTTGTACCCCTGTATTCCCAAAAAGCCACACATAACGATTAAGCTTAATTTTCTTATCTAAAATTTCTCTCCCTTCGTTGAATGATCAAATCTTTTATGGTCTTCAATTTGCATATATATTCAACATCATTTATGAATGCTTTATAGCCTGATGCAGATGTTATAAGTTTGTTTTATATATTATATATAACCCTCCTACACATTGATTACAATAGACCCCAAATTCATTCTCACACTAACGCCCTGGTATTATCCTCTTCGTGCCTGAGCATAATGCATAATGTGCTTTATAACCATGAAACTTGATGAGAGTGGCTTGGCACACTCATGAAATATTTTAATTTGGAACATTTGATAGTTATCCAAGAAAATAAACCAACCTATAAATGGCCAATTATATTTTTTCACTTGCCATTGAAAATATATAGTGAAGTACAAAACCTGAATTTGAAATCTTAAAAAATTATTGCTTTACATTTTAAAGAAAAGAGTTAGTGGTTGAGTAATATCTCTAAAAATAAGGCAATGTGGCATTGTGAAAGATGAGTTTCAATGTGTAGATGCCAAGCTACAGATTCAGGTGGGTTTTATGTGTATACTTGACTTTTTTCCAAAATGTTTTTTTTTTAATTATTTTTTGATTTTTACTTACCAACTCCTGTTTTCTCTCCTCCTGCTTCCTCCCCACTTTTCCCCAATCCACCCCTGTCTACTCCTAGGTGGTATGCCTCACGGGGGCATACCAAGTTGGGGCAAGATCAAACCCCTCCCCTTTGCTTGAAGGCTGAGTATGGCATACAATCACAGGGAATGGGCTCTAAAAAGCCAGTTCATATATCTAAATGAGTCTTATTGACATGGGCCCCACAGAAAGCAATGTAAACAACTGTCACTCTCATCCAGAGCACCTAGTTTGGTCCCACACAGGCTTTCCAGCTGTCAGCCTGGAGTCCATGAGTTGAGGTCACCTGTCTCTGTGGTTTTCTCCATCATGCTTTTGACACCCCCCTGATTGCTTCTCTTCTTCCTCCTCCCTCTCTTCAACTCTATGCCAGGAATTCAACCAAGTGCTTCGCTGTGAATCTCTGTATCTGCTTCCGGTATTAGCTGGATGTAGGTTCTAAGATGGCAATCAGGGTAATTACCATGCTGACTATAGGGGAAGGCTAGTTCAAGCATCTTCTCCATCATTACAAGGAGTCATCCTTGTGGATTTATGGGTATTTCTATAGCACCAGGTTTTTCCCTAACTGTATAATGACTCATTCTGTCAAGATACCTCTTGCATAACTCTCCCTCTTTATTTCTTCCCCAACTCAGCCATCTAGAACCCTCACATTTCATCCCCTGTCTTCTCCCTTGTACTTCCTCCTCCCAGTTTCCCCAGGAGAACTTAAACATTTCCCCTTGCTGAGGCAACCCATGTTCATTCCTCTTAGGGTCCTCCTCTCCACATGGCTTCTCTGGGGTTGTAGGTTATAGCTTGGTCATCCTTTGCTTTGTACCTAATATCTACTTATGAGTGAGTACACACAGTAATTATTCTTCTGAATCTGGGTGAAGTCACTCAGGATGATTTGATAAACACCTTCAGTAATGAAGCAGGATGCAAGATTAACTTAAAAAAAAAAACCCAGTAGCCTTCCTATATATAAATGATAAATGGGCTGAAAATAAATTTAAGAAACATCACCCTTTACAATAACTGAAAAATATGTAAAATATCTTGGGGTAACTCTAATCAAACAAACAATGTATGACAAGAATTTTAAGTCTTTGAAGGAAGAAATTAAAGAAGATATCAGAAAATGGAAAGATCTCTCCTGCTGCTGGATAGGTAGGATTGACACAGTAAAAATGGCAATCTTACCAAAATCAATCTACAGAGTCTATGCAATTCCCATTGAAATCCCAAACCAATACTTTACAGAACTTGAAAGAACTCAACTTCATATGGAAAGAGAAAATCACAGAACTGCCAAAACAATCCTGTACAATATTTCAGGAGGCATCACTATCCCTATCCTCAAGTTATACAATAGAGCTATAGCAATAAAACAGCCTGGTATTGTCATAATAACAGACACATGGATCAATGAAATCAAATCAAAGACAGTGATATTAATCCTCATACCTATGAATACTTGATTTTTGACAAAGATCAAAATTCTACAATGAAGTTTTATTTAATTCAGTATTACTGAATTTATAGTCATATTTTTAATTAAAATAGTGTAACATTATTTTGTCATTTCTCTTCCTCCATTTTCTCCTGTCTCTCCTTACCTTGTTTTTTCTCTCTCCCAAATTCATGACCTCTTTGTCTTGTTATTGAGTATTATTATTGTATTATAATTTAAAACATATTATATTACTATACAACTAATATATATATATAAACACTGCATATGTTTAGTATAGCTTAGATAAATTATTTGAAAGCTGGCCAATTGGCCCATATTGGATAACCAATTATGGGACTTGCTCCTAGGCATGACTAATCCTCTCCACTCTCATCAGTCCATCATTACCTATAGTTCTTTTTCTAGTAGTAGAGCTAAGTGAGGTTTGCTCTATTCTGGGTAAACATTCTCATGCCATTGTTATTGTTCATAACTTGTTTAGGCAGCAGTATTGTGGCAGAGTCATGTGTAGCTCATGTAGCTTCCCAATCATTCCTAAGAGACAATCTTACAACAGATTTCCTGGTCTCCTTACTCTACAGTCTTTCTGCCTATTTGTCTATGTCCTGAGCCTTAGGTACTGAGCTGTTTTCAAGATGGAGCTGTTGGGGCACAAGGAAAGTTTCATAAACTCAGAATATTATTTGATCTTTTCCAAACTTTTCAGGTAAACATTGCTTTTACATTTGTTAAAATCAATATAGGATGACAAAGGGATTTGATTGTTATCAACTTCTATGTGACCTAATAATAATAAAACCTAGCCCATACATTAGACTGTGGGTCTCTACTATGAAATGCTTGTAACAAAGCTTATTTTAGATTTTAATTCAATTTGGGAGGGAACTAGAGAGAATTTTAATATGAAGCTCCTTTATCTCAAAAAAGCTTAGTGCATGAGTTGGGATGTAAATGTCTTCACACTACATACATCTTTACTGTGACACATCACCTAAAGCCAAGCATCAAATTTCTTTTTTTTTAAATTACAATTTTTAAAAATTTTTGAATAATGTCTCATTTTTTCTCCATGTATCCTCTTGTTTAAACTCCCTCCCCCATCCTGACCCTTACTGGTCATTCTCCCCATCTCCTCCTCTCCTCCCCAGAAAGGGCAGGATGTCACAAGGTGGCTTAGTTCACTTATGGAGTTTTGTTCAAATATTGTAGATGTTCGAATGCTTTGCAGATAGTATTTTTTGAAAAGTCTAATTATATGGTCTTAGAAAGTTTGAAATCCACTGTGAATACAAGGCAGGCTTTCAACTCAGAAATAAATTAAGAGGACGGGAGGGTAGAAAGAGGAAAAAGGGAGAGAAGGGGAGGATAGGAAGGAGGGGAGGGAACGAGGGAACAAGAAAACAATGTGTTTCTAATAAACTCTGCTACTTTAGAGACTTAACACCTGCATCACCCTCTCTTTAAGTTTTATTCTAGTAAGATCTGGAGCAGTGATTATTTTCCGTGAGAATGCCTCACTTTACTTCTATACCTGAACTCCATGCATATTCACCATCTTCTGCTTCTGTCTCCCTCTCCTTTCTAACTCCTCATCTGCTTTCAAACCTATTCATCAGCCATCCAGTCGCTGTCTGAGTCAGATGTACCTACAGGACATTTTCTTTCTTGATCAGGTCAGTCAAACACAAGTGCAGATGTTCAAAACATGTTATATTTTATGAGCTTGACATTTTTACTGCATTTTTTCTCAGAAGTTAATTCAGTTTTACTGTTGAAGAAAACTGTCATTTCCGTATATAAAAACAACACTTTGGTCTGAAAATGGCACCATATTTCCCTAGGGCAAGATGGTGGCTGGTGAATCTCCCACAAAAGGAAAGCACAGACGTGGCATGCAGCTATCACTTTTACAAAAGCAGCCTGTTCATCCTTAATCCTTTTTTTTTTTTTTCTTGCTTTGGAAGACTGAATTTTATAAGTTCAAGGGTAAAGCAATTTTGGAATGTGTCTTAAGATTTATAGAAAATAGTTGTCTTCACTTTACATTCTGAATATGCAGAGAAGCTGCATAAGAGGTTGAAGTGACTGAACATATTAAAACATCACTTTTAATCTTTTATTTGAAGAGATTGGGTAAATAGTAAATAGTTTAGTATTTAATCTGCATAGTATGACCCCATTTCATCTAATACCTAGCACCCTTAAAGTGAGTTTTGTCCACTACAGAATTTGCTGTCCTTTGTATAGTGGACTACGTGATGCCCCAAGCACAAAGGCTATGTCTAATTTCTAATTCTTACAACTTGTAAGTACTTCATATCGCTAAATAAATGATGTATGCAAGATCCCAAATTAGACTTGATTATCCAAATAGTTCCCCAGTGCATTATAATATACACTTGAAAAAAAATGTGAAACAAAATGAAAGAAGGTAATTCTGACAATGAAGAAGATTGGAATAAGGTGGCAATTCCTAAGCCAGGGAAATCTTGGAGCCATTGGAAGCTAGAAGAGGTGGAAACAATTAAACTTGAGCCTCTGTGGGAAGTGTGGCCCTGCCAACACTGTTTTCAGACTTTTGGCCTTGAAACTGGTGAGAAATAAGTGGGTGTTGCTTGAAGCGCCAAGTTTTGGGGAACTCAAACATTCTTTTAGGAAACTGAAACACCTACTAAAGAAGACTTGCTGAAAATGTCTCAGAGTAACAGCTGTTACTCTAGCATGGCCTACAAATAAAACAAATGCTCCAGT
>PVIH01007258.1:14938-67438 GCA_004025045.1 Sigmodon hispidus | reverse complement strand
GAGCAAAAAAGAAGACATTAGTTATAAGGTGGATAATAATGTGATCATCTACTTGAATAGCAGGTTCTTTTTATAGGAAATAAAGAGGTTGTTATTAGAAGAATTGTGGAAATAATTTGGTACAGTGCATGTTGTGAAAGCAGTAATACCTAAGTTCAGTTCCAAGGTTATCTTATCTAAAAGGCTGAGAGCAGTGGTATGAACGTAATATCATAGTGCAGATGTAGTACCACAGGGATCCTTAGGGCTGGAAACCATTGGTAATCACTGTGAAAAACCTTGTCTCAGAAAGCAAGGCAGATGACTGTGAGAATGAGATCTGAGACTGGCACATATGCTCATACACACAGGAACACAAAATGGTAACATTTCAGTCAACTGCCAAAGGCAAGAGGTAGCTAGTAATCAGAACATGTGAGTATTATCTCCTCAGAAACAAGTAACACACAATCAAGACAAATATGAGATGTGACAGCAGCTCAAAATTTACACAGTAGATATGGAAAGAAAACACTGTAGGGGAAAAAATGTAACCAAGAGGCTAGTAAGAAGACTTGAAGAATGTTTGATTCTGGCAATATTCTTGGTAATTACTGCATAATATTGTTTTGAAGAAATGATTTATCAATTATTATAATTTTAAAGTGTTAACACAGCACATGGTGCCATCCATCCATTAGATTCCTACAGGTGACTACTAAACATCCACTGCTTGCATAGCTGGGTCCTGTGTCTTCAGCTGCTGATGTGGTTCTGGAATGGTGTGGCAATGCCTAAGCCACTCTAGAGAATATCCATCTTGTATGATTATATTTTACACTACTGATTTGCCTTTCCATATCTCCAAGCATTAGAAACAATTCTGCTCTTTGCTCCTGTGAATTCATCTTTTATGTTAATTCATAAATTAAAATATTCAGTTGTTTCTGCTATCACTGCTTTATTTCATTTAGTATAATATCAAGTTTCAGTCACAGCACTTCATGAAAGAGAATTTCTTTCTTTTTAAAAGATCAACAGTTGTGCAGTTCCTCACATTCATCCTCAGTGTATGCTTTGCCCCTCTAATTAATGAAAGTACTGCTGTAATAGACATGGAAGCAGTGATGTTTAACAGAGATGGGGAGTGGATATGAGGTGAGGGAGGTGTGGAGGAGTAGGCAGGTGTCGAGGGAGGGAAAACTATGGTTGAAATATATCGTAAAAGGGAAAAAATGATTTTTAATGAAAAAAGAAAGTAGTTTCTGATTCCAGCTTTTTAGAAATGAGAAATTTAAAGTGCAATGGCTTCACAATATTGTGAGATATATATATATATATATGCATATGCATGCATTTTACATTTTGTGTCAAAGTTGGGCTTGCATACTGTACCTGTTGAACAGAGAGTGACATGTTCTGCTTTGTGTTCAAAGGGGTGTTTTTACCTTATGCATTAAGAAAAATTGTAGCAGATGCAAGGGTTCTTTCCTATACTATTTACTATCTGTAAGATTTTATATTTTAGCTAATGTGAGAATAAGAAGGGAAATTTAAGTTAAAAGATATATTATTTGTAGATATTCATCCACAATACCAGGTATTATCCATTGACTGTGACTGTAGTCAAGCAGTTCATCACAGTTATTTAATCAAGATATATATTTATAAATATAATCTAAAGGACAGGAATCTGGGTCAGAACTCAAGGCCAAGCCCAACTTCATTTCATTGTCCATGATTTCAAACCACATAGTGTCATGAAGACATTAATATTCATCCACTCAAATTTCTCAAATATACTTAGTATCTTCTTAATTATTAAATAACTATTCCAAGAAAATCATGAACATAAGATCTCTGTAGAAGTATAACAGGAAGTGACTGGGTGATGTATGCATGACTGACACTTTGTTAATGCAAAACAGATAAATTGCAAATCAGATTTGTTTCATTTCCATTTCTTCAAAATTGGAAAATGAGTTCTATAAGAAGATTCATTATAGTAAATATCCATTATAACAAAACAATTTTATGGTCTTCAAAAGGTGATAGCAACTTGCACATAATGCTTAAAAATGTTCCAATTTAAAGGTTTTGCATCCCTGGGTCACTAAAAGCTTTCTAAGTGGAGCCATGATAATTTTAAATTCCTGTAGTCAGCGTATCTTCAACTTTACACCTCCCATTCAGAAAGATGGGGGATCAAGGTTAGATGTGCTATAAGTAAGTGTTACGTTTGAATGTTTATTCACTCCTTTGCTGGTGGTGTTATTTTGAAAGTGGAAATTTTAAGAGTCATAGTCTGCATGGAGAAATAGGTCACTGGTGGGAGGTCTTTTGAGGTATCTTATCTCTGGTTTCTTTCTACATTTCTCTCTGTCTATTTCCTGTCTAACATGAAGTGACCCATGCTACTTGCCCAGACATTTTGATGACTCTAATATTATTACAAAGTCCATGATGCTCAGAGAGCATGTGAGTGTCTTCTTAGTGTAACCTACAGATGTTTACTTGCTTCGTATAGTGCACACAGAAGACATAAGTAAAAATGTTTCCAGCCAAGTATAACTAAATGAGCCACTAAATTTATTGGGGTTATATATAGAACTATGTGTCAAGGGCTACTTATCAAATATTAATGACTCAAAGGAAACTGTAATACTGAAAAATAAAAGCTTGCAACTTGTGCATCATAGGCAGGCAGGTTAGTCATAATGTTTCCTCTATATAGCAATGGGTGGATGTTTTTAATTTGTTTGGAAATGTACTTTGTGAATTTCTTTTTGTTATTTATTATGAATAAAGTCATATTTTTTATCCATGTTTATTCTTCTTCAAGCTCCCTTCCCTCTACCCCTTCCAGGGGAAGATTCCTGAGTCTTATAAAGTTGTTTTATTTCTTAAGTCTAGTATTTTTTTACATTGCCTTAGGTATATATGCCTCATTCCTCCATCCTGAATGGTAAGTCATTTCACAGGAAATAGCTAAACAACAGAAAAGTGTGAACATTGTAAGTAATACCTCCCTTAATTTGATTTTCAAGGGCCTTAGTTTTAGAAACGAAAGATTGATTAATACATGAAGTAGTAAACAGAAGGTAATAATCATTCAAATCATTCAGCTATAAATACTTTGTTATGTCAAACTCCAAAATTCATAGAATAATTTCAGTTTGTTATATATGCTTATTGTTCAAGGATGGCTGGGTGAGATATTCAAATATTTTAAGCTTCATTCTATTAGGCCATGTTGTATTTGGGATTCCTGTTGCTATGAAGAGACACCATGATCATAGCAACTATTATAATGTAAAACTTTATTGGGGTGGTTTATTTACATGTCATAGGTTTAGTTCACTTTCATCATGACAGAAACATGGTAACAAGTAAGCAGACATGGTGCTGGAGAAGTAGCTGAGTGTCCAACAACTATAAATGGTCTATCTGTCACACTGAGTAAAGCTTGAGCAAAAGAGATCCCAAAACCTGCCCTGACAGTAACACATGTCCTCCAACAAGGCCATATCTACTTCAGCAAGGGCACATCTAAGAGTGGCACTCTTTTTAGGATTATGGGGGCCATTACATTCAAATAATAATAGGCCAAAATACTTGGTGTATGTGGTAGTTGAATGAGTTAATATTTTAACTCTTTTGAGGAAATGTTCAAATTGATTGGTAATGAAATCCACTTGGTTTTGGTCCACCTTGATGTACTATTATTAACCAAACAAAATTCAGAAACACCACTGTAGAAATAATAGCACCCCACTGACATGCATCTGGAAGTAATGCAGTAATTCAATCTTGTTCTTGATCCAAATACTTCTGTACATTCTGAGTTTATACTGTAACAGGACTTTTCCCTTCACATTCCCAAAACACCAAGTTGACAGTCACTATGAAAACAAAATATAGCATGTATCACAATATGGTCATACAGGCCTGCAAGAAATTTTACATAAAATTAAAAATTATGTGTATATTAACCAAATGAATTTCTTCTTTCCATGGTCATTTTTTAATATTAAATCACATTAATAAGTCATGTGTTTCTTGATATCAGCAACACACTGTTGTTATATACTGACCTTGTGGTAATGTTCATTTCTGACTTTTAATGAAGATTTCAATAACTATATAAATGTCTTGGTACCAGTGACAAAAACTAAAACTAACTAAAAGTAACATGTGATGAAATATACCTTTATAATGTATGAAGAGATGTCCCTGTGATTGGTTTAATGGAGCTAAGCTGCATAATGGAATTAAGGTTTTGCTCATACAGACAGAAAAGTTTACAGATACACAGCAAACCCAGATCCAGATGAGGGGAAAAAAACATTTAAACAGGTTCAAGTATATTTTAAAAAGTATGCACAAGCTTAAGAAAAAATGCATATATGGAGAAAATAAGAAGTAATAATAAATAATAATAAAATCTTTAAAAAACAAAGTAATATAGAATAAATAAGACACATAAGGATAAAAAATACACAGCAAGTCTGGATTACATGGTATCTTGTTAAGTTTGAATTTTTAATGTACAAGTATATAAAAATAATAGCTGCTGAGAGACATTGGATTGTATAAGCTGCAAAGTTAAATCAACCTATATATTATAAAATTGTTTTAACTTTAAAATGCAAGTCAGATATTGTGTTGTACTGGGCTACAGGTTATGCCTTTGTTTCCATAGGAATTGAAAGACTGTGGGCTCCTTCCAGATTAATATATGTCAGATTTGTTTGGGGGAGACCTATTGGGTGTCTTGACAATAAACACAGGTGAAGAAACAAACAAATAAAGACTATAGGACAGATGATGTGTCAGCTGATCCCTTGACATGAAAACAGTCCTGAGATCTAATTGTCTACAGAGTCTTCATGTCTTATTATTATATGCCATATTTTCATATGTCAGAGATAAAGATTGATATTACAGTTTGATTATACAGTCCAAAGAAGTGTACTAAGTTCACAGATGCCTTTTACCTAATCAAACATTTTTTAAAAATTACCTTTAACTGACTTACACCACACATTTCATACTTTTGTTAATGCAGATATATAACACATACACACATGTGTGTATGTGTGTGTGTCTGTGTGTGTGTGCTACCATTGAAAGTTTATGTGTGTATAAAACAAAAGACCATATACAAAAGAAAACCAGTGGCCCAGGTGATTCAGCCTCTTACAATGCCTCTGTTGGGGTTTCCTCAGAGTTCTGCATCCAGAATAGCTTCAAGACTACTGGCTGAGATTGTCCAGCCTCACAGACTAATCCAGCCAGAACTTCAGATAAGCCTTGTACCTTCCCATTGCACACAGACTGTACAAAAAATAATACAGCTAATTTTTCCAGGACTTGATCATAATTTCAGTTTTTAAAGGGACTCCTAAAAATGCCAATACTCTCAGACAACTGGGGGCAGTCTAAGAAACACAACACTACATTCCAAATAAGCAGAATAGATGGCTTTGGATCATTTGATGGATTATAGATATTTGTCATCATTTAGGGGTGTGGCTACAAGTTGTAACTGATCATGGTCAGAAAAAAGTTAAACAAAGGAGTTAGATGAAAATATTTTTTTCTAAAGGAAAAGGGGGAAGCTTATAGTATAGAAATCATGAGATAAAAGGGTGAATTATTGAGTATACTCTTAAACAACCACTATTAGCCTCAAATATTTTACATTGGTATAGAATTTTGATATTGGTACAAATTTAAAGTTGTTTTTGATAGAGCATACTGTATGTATTTTTCTATTCTTGTTTAAGATATTGAACCTATGCAGCCTATTTAACAATTTAATGTAAATTTGTAGTTCTTAGAAGTTATTATTACAAACTATTTAGGATAATAAAAAATACAGGTTAGTAGTTAGCACCTGTAACTATCAAACTTATGGTTATGTTAGGTTTGTTTGTAGGGTCAAACAGAGGTATATTTTAGATAGATAAATGCTATATAGGATTATGACATTTAAAATGTTGTAATGACATAAGGCTTTTTACAACAGTGAGACTGTCTACTCCTGGCAGCATCAGTCTATTTCAAAAAAGATGATGGGCATCAAAGAACATCCATATGGAGTTTACTTTCTTTGTGGCTAAAGTTAACCACTAGAAACAAACTGCCCTTGCCTTGACTGCTGAGGTTATATGTTATTTTAGAATATTATTTTAAAGTGTGTTACTTTTGCTCATCTTGCGTGTATTTAACTCGGTAAAGCTATGTTATTTGCCCACCTCAAATACATGAGTTCTAATAATAAACTGAACAACAAACAGCAAGGGAGGAGAAAGGATAGGTGGGGTTAGCAGGCTGAGCAAATATATAGAAGGAGAAATTTGGGAGGGAGAAGTAGTCAGAGAAGGAAGAGGAAGGAAATTAGGGGCCGACCACTCAGCCACACAGCCAGCCAGGGAGTAGAAGTGAAAGGAATATCACAGAAGTAAGAAAGAGAAAAGACCAGACACTAAAGCTAGACAGGATAATTTAAGACAAACTGGCAATAAACAAGCCAAGCTTGACTTATAATTAAGAAAAAGCCTTCATGTATAATTGGTTTATTTAAGAGCTGATTAGCAGGCTTTCTAAAAAGAGCAAAAACAACCAAAAAAATTGTACTGTCATAACTGGACAAACAGAAAACAAAACAAGACAATGGTTAAACTTTGCCAAGACAAGGACAATTCTTCAACATTCCTGCTTTATAGAAAAGTCTGTCATATATTCTAGGCCTGTAGGACAAAGATGATTCCCCAACTTTGCAGAGCAACATTTGGTGACTGTCAAAGCAATCAGATATCTCTGTTGTTTTGGAAGTAATTTACACTGCATTTCTTGTTTACTCGAGTAATATAATCATCTGACACCTCTGATAGACTTGAAGACTAAGTAGTTATAGTTTCTGCTCTCCTTAGTTATGATAGCAGGTAAATTGGATGCAAAGCCTTGGACACATCAAGATAGAATAAAAATGGGGTACTTTCTCCAAATATGCCAAATACAAATTAACATTGTGAATGTAATTCTTAAGTAAATGTTGTTCTTAATGTTTATTGATTTCTTGTGTAAGAATTAAAACTTCTTCTTTTTATTTAGACATGAAAGAAAATGTGGAATATTTTTTCTAACCACATGAAGCTATATCACTGTGACTGGCTTAATAAAAATCTAGACAGGGTCTGGGAGCAGAAGAAATGCTAGGAAAAGGAAAGGCAGAGTTGTTAGTCAGCTAGAGAAGCTGCATGGACAGTGCAGACTAAAGACAATGAAGTCACAAGACAAGTTAATTTAAGTAGTAAGAACTAGCTAGTAATAAAACTAAGCTATTGGCCAAACATTTAAAATTAGTAAGAAGTCTCCATGTGGATATTTAGGAGTTATCTGGTAGATTAAAAAAGTCCATCTACAATAACAACTCTTCCAAAGCACAGAAAGTTAAAAAGAAGACATTTTCAACTATCTTAATAGCAAACTACATACTTTTAATATATTTAAATTTTCCAGGTTCTTGCTATTACAAATAATGCTGCTATGAACATAGTTGAGCTAATACCTTTGGAGTGTGAATGTGCCTCTTTAGGGTATATACCCAGGAGTGGTATTGCTGGGTCCTTGGGGAGATTGATTCTCAATTTTCTGAGAAACCTCCATATTGTATTCCAAAGTGGCTGAACTAGCTTACAATTCCACCAACAATGGAGGAGTGTTCCCTTTGCTCCACATCCTCTCCAGCATAGGCTGTCATCTGTGCCTTTTATCTTAGCCAATCTAACAGGTGTTAGGTGGTATCTCAAAGTTGTTTTGATTTGCATTTCTCTGATGGCTAAAGATGAAGAGCACTTTTTGATGGGGAGTTGCAGAGAAGAAAAATGACCAGATGTGTTGGGAGGGGGAAGAGACCTTGAATAAGGATATACAGGGATGGAAAAAAAAATTCAGAGGGAAAGATGAACACAAAGAAAATATATGTGTAGCAATCTTATTTGTATTTCCACCATTGATAAGCCATGCTTATGATTCTTATCCTCTGTATAGTTATTGTTAACTATTCCTCATTTTAAATTCTTTTTACTGTTTTTTTTTCTTGATAACTACAAAATAAAGAAGGAAAAAAAAATTTTAAGAAAAAAATGATAAAGGAGTATAAAATTTCGACAATGCTATAGTTAATTTGAGAAATTAACACATGGACATAAAAAATCAAAAAGTATCTGCTTCATTAAAATTTATATAATGGAATAATTTTTGAGTTAAAAAAGGTTTTCAGGTACTCCAATCTATATGCTTATTTTTTAGTTAAAAAGGTAGAACATGGAGCTGAGGGGCTTGGTTACTGGGTAAAGGTGCTTACTATAAAAGCCCAGAGGCCGAAGGTTAGGCCTTCAAAAACCAAATAAAAGCCAGCATAGCAGCACAAGTATCCCAGCATGGGGATACAGAAAAATAAAAACTGACAAAATGTGTAGACCAGCTACCCTGGCTTACACAGCAGTGAAGAGACCCCCTGCCTTAAGCAAAGTGATACAGAGAGAAGAGATGCTGAATGGTGTCCTCTGCTCTCTACATGTGTGCTGTTGTCACAAGCATGCTTATACCCACAAATGCAGAAATCTCACATACAAATAGAAGCTCCTCTCTCTCTCTCTCTCTCTCTCTCTCTCTCTCTCTCTCTCACACACACACACACACACACACACACACACACACTCCTGCCTTGCTGGGGTGGACATAAGGAGATGTGGAGAAGAGAGAGTGACTGGGAGGGGTGGGAGGGGGAAGGGAGTTTGAACAATGGGATACATGGATAAAAATGAGACTTTATTCATAATAAAAAAGAAATCTATTTAAATCTTCAAACTAGCTCTCTTAAAAGAATAGATGGTACTTTACTACATATTTAGAAACTAACTTTTTTTAAAAAGTCTTATTATGTCATATTATTTTAAAATTTGTTTTACTTGACTTTTAATCATTTACATGTGCTCTAGTGTGTGGATGAGTATGTGCTCATGAATACAGGTGCTTGTAGATACCAGGCACTTAAGATTCCCTAGTATTGCAGTGACAAGCAACTGTGAGTCACATAAGGTATGTAGTTTACCTGAGTCCTCTGCTATAGCAGTATAAACACTTTGCCACTAGGCCATCTTTCAGCCCCCAAATAAAGATTGTTTTACTTGTTTATCGAGCTTTCTTGTCTTTCTCATAATTGTCTTTTAAAGAAAATATTATATTTGAACATTTCTGTCTTATCTTTCTTCTTAAATAATTCATTCTGTCTTTGAAGACGTTTAAAAGAACTCAAACGTGCAATTACACTGACTATTCTGGTATCTTACAGATAACAGGTCCAGGTGGATGGAGATTACATTGTTTGAAACATCATGAGAGACTAATGGTTCATAATTCCTGTATGGAATTTATTAATCCCTGAAGAACTCTAGGAGGGATGTGGAACTCAAGAAGATGATCAGCTTTCCAACCATGGTTGTGTCGTGTTTGTTAAATTCTGATGATACCCTTTAGGAGCTGATTTTCCTTTTGTTATCTAAATCTACCAAGGAGAAATTAGACACTGTTCATAACTTTCCTCTCTGCTATCTACATCTAATGTATATATTAAAAGTGCTTGAGGAAGATTTTGTTGATAATCTAATTCACTTGGTCTTTGATATCTATCACCATGCTCCTCAAATAGTGACATACTTTTATTTGAACATGTTTTGTGTTAAAAAACAAGAAAGTCATGCTATAGGCATCTTGTACAGAGGAGAAAGGACTGCAACCAAAAGAACTGAAATGCATAACAGGACAAGTTTGTAAAAACAACAACAAATTATTGCCTAGGATGTGGAAATGACAGGATCTAGTACTGCTTGCCAGCTTTAGACTTGAAATATCCCTCAACACTACATAATGAACATGGTAGACTACTGCAGAATTATTTACTTGTAACATTATATAAAGGGTTAATATTTATTAAGGGGTAATATAAATGCTTATTGATATAAATTGGACTTTAAGACAAATTTTGGAGAGTGGAACTGCCTCATGTGGGATGGATTGATCTACTCTCTGAGAAGGCAGGAGCAAAAGGGAAAGGCAGCTGCCTCAAGTCCTCTGAGGCTGGCCACGCCCCATTTAGGCTCTTGAGACCCCAAACCCACCTCTAGGTCTCTCCCAACAGCAACATTTAAATCCTCCTACAATGGAATTTTAGAACAAAATCTAAGAAGAGGATGACAATGCTCTCTTTAGTTTTCACTCACTGAGTCATTATGCTAACGAGGTTCTGACGTTTAAATAAAAACTGAAATATATGCTCACAGTCTGAATCCTGTTCAGTTCAAATTATCCTATTACTATTAATTCTTGAATGAAACAACATTTTTTTTTCTGCTTTCCATGAAACTGAGAGTACATTTTAGTATAAGCTTTGGCAATGTCTTTCCAAACAGAGCTGAGAAGTATAAACCAAACCTTCCTCAAAGTTTCCAACAGAATGCATATATGTGGGTTTGAAAAACTGGGAAACTGCTAATGTGTATAAGTCTTTAAACTTAAAAGAGCTGTATAAACTTTTCAAGGAAGGGTTGTTTTTGCCCAATGACCAGGAGAGAAATAATTGGGTCTCCCTCTACTTTAGTCAAAGGAAACTGAAAAGAAAATCACAGAATGTGGAGCACTGTG
The DNA here is from genome assembly GCA_004025045.1 of Sigmodon hispidus. Taxonomy (NCBI): domain Eukaryota; kingdom Metazoa; phylum Chordata; class Mammalia; order Rodentia; family Cricetidae; genus Sigmodon; species Sigmodon hispidus. The sequence goes on along the minus strand of PVIH01007258.1, from coordinate 56,746 downwards.
ACTGCCTACAGCACTGTATCTTCCGTTCCCTTTGTGTCCCAGGATAGTTGAGATTTTAGTTAATGATGGTTGGGATCCTCTTCAGCTGCATGACTGATAACTACTAAAAGTTATTGCCACAAAAGAGCTTATGACAAGGATCTGGTTAAGCCATCATCAAATCCAATTAAAAATCTTATTTCTTCCATGCTGGGAGAAAAATGTGCAGCTGTACCCTTTGTTCCACTGTTACTAGACCACAGAGTCCTAAAGAAAGTGTATTTGACACTGCCTAGACCTGGAACATGCTTGCATGCAAAATCTTTAAGATTTGGAGAAATCTTGAGCCAAGCCCAAATAAAGTTTATTTATAGACAAATTTGTTTTGTCTAAACCAATAAGGTGGCAGGAAGTAAAAATGAAGAAAAATGTTATATCTATTCATGTAAAGACTAAGAATATTTTCTGTTAGAAAGAACAACAAAAATGCTTAGTAAAGTAGGTCAGGGAGGATTGAAGCTGCACAAATCACAGGTCTGTCATAATTTGCAGAAATGTTTCTGATTTCAAAAGTAACTTTTGAAAAAGGGTCAAAGCAGAATTCGATGTGATAATGTAATTAAAAACATTTTCAGTGTCTCAGCACTTATTTTAGTTTCCCCTTTGGAATGAAAACTGTGTAGGCAATTAGTTTAAATTAGGCTACGTGGGGATAGTATTTGTATAACAAAAATAAGTTTCTCTTTGTAATTAAATTTAATGATGTTTCACTGGAGAGAGACTGAACAAATTTCTAAGACTTATGTTGCTCTAGCCAATTCTGTATTCTGAAACACACTGATAGAACAAGTCATATTGCTATTTCCTTGACAGGGGTGAATTTTTTTAACATGCTAAATAGATGTTTCTAGTTGCTGAAAATTAAAGAAAGTCATTTTTCTCCCAGGATCTTCAAAGTTCTAAGTGTATGTGAGGCTAAAATCATACTTTTATTCTTCCAACAACTGTAAAGAACTACTAACGTGTATATTTCTGCATATGCCTCTAAGTATAAAATTAAAATTTTAGATCAATTATATTTATTTTTCTCTTTATTTACTTTGAATGCACAAATTAAACATATTTTTAAAGATTTATCTGTGTGTATGTCTCTGTTTGTATCTCTGTGTGTGTCTGTATGTGAGAGAGAGAGAGAGAGAGAGAGAGAAGGAGAGAGAGGGAGAGAGAGGGAGAGAGAGAGAGAGAGAAAGAGAGAGAGAATGTGTACACCACACATGTGCATAGCACCAATCGACAAAGGCCAGAGAAGAGTATGGAACCTCTGGAGTTGGAATAAAAAGGGCTGTGAGCTGTTCAATATGGATCCTAAGAAGTGAACTCCATATCTCTATGAAAGCATCAAGTACACTAAACCACTGAACCATTCTTCATTTCTTCAGCCTTCTTTTGTTTATATAGCCTGAGCCCTTATTCATAAAATAATTGCTCATTAAGAGAAAACTTTGTATATCTATGCTTGTATATAGATGCATTTTTTTACATTTATAAGATTTATTATAAATTATGTTAATAGTGGACTATTAAAGTTTTAAAAAGCTAGCATGTCTATGTTTTTTTTTACTTTTCAAATTTTATTTATTGATTTTTTGTATTTTAGTTATTTATTTTTATTATGAATAAAGTCATATTTTTATTCGTGTATATCTTTGATTTATGTTTTGTAATTAGAAGATATACTAAAAATATTTGCTGTTTACATTATATATATAAACTATACTCGAGTTAGTTTTTCTATATCAGGGTTCTTAGAAACAGTTGGAGCTATTTTTTGTTAACAAATCTATTGATTTTAATTGCATCAAGTTACTAGGTGACTATGTGGAAATATAAGACTGTGATGTGTTGTAAGAAATTTCTGACCCATCTGGCCCAAGGTTGGGATGTTCAATCCTGCTTGGTCCCAAATAATCACACAAAAATTTATGTTAATTACATGTTGTTCAACCTAGAGTTCAGGATTATTGCTAGCTAGCCCTTGTATCTTAACTCAATCTATTTCTATTAATCTGTCTTGTCATGTGGCTCCTGGTTTTCCTGTACTCCATTACATATTGCTTCTTAGGTGACTGGATCACATCTCCCCTGACTCTGCCCTCCTTCCTCTGTGTCTATGCTTGGATTTCCGGTCTCCTTCTAAATTGTTCTGACATAGACCCATATGATTCCTTTATTATCCAATGATGTTCACAGCATACACAAAGACATCCCACACCAGTGGCAATTCTTTAGAATTCTCATCCTCTATTATTCACTAGATCATATTTTTCTGGTAAATTATTAATTCCTTTGATTTGATATTATCATCTTTTTATACTAACTTATAAGAATGATGGACAATGGGATTGCTTCAAAACCAAATGGATTAATGTAACACAATTGCTTCATATTGTAATAATGAGAAGCAAACAGTTTTTGTTAATGATTGTAACCAGTGTTTACATTGTTTTTAAAAAAAATTGAAATGGTGTCAAAACAAATACAAACATTAAATGATTGTATTTGCAACTTTATAACTCTATGTGAATATCTATATACTCCAGAGTGCCCAACAACAGTCCATGGAGCACTACCCAATGGGTATAATATGCTGTCTTTCTGTTCTATTTTTGTGCAACCACTCCTAGGCTTAATATGTTTTTCCACTGCTTGCCTTGCAAGAGCAGATTCACTCTGAATCACCAATTAAAGATAAGTTAATTTTGCACTAATCTGTTTATCCTTTGCAATGTGTGGTGGTTTTCATCATTAATATGCTGTGTTTATATGAACATTTTCTTTATGTTCCTCTTTTTATATTGCTGTAGATGCAAAGTTGGTAACTCTTATCTTAAAGGGAATAACACATAGCTTTCTCTACAGCCATTTTGAATGACCATGGTCTAGAAACACATATTTAGATTACTCCTAATTCAACAACATCCAACAATATTCATGAGATCAGTTTAATGACATCTTGATAGTTTTATAGAAGAAGAGATTTCTAAATAAAGGCAAATTTTAAATAAACTGAATACACCAGAGAAGCAGACACATCTAGATGAGGAACATTTTTTATAAACCTAAGATGTTATCTGAACTTTTGGATTGGTAGAAGTTAATGGTTTGCTAAGATCCTAAAAACTTTTAAATCTATTAATCTTAGGACCTTAGCTCAGACACAATGGTGGGCAAGGAGTGTCTGATTCAGAGGGCTAGAACTAGCCCAAGATAAGGTAATTAGCCTATAGAACTGCCACATCTCAATATCTCAAGAGTTCTGAACTCCTACCCTATTAATCAATCAGCAGACACAGCTTCTTTTCAGGTGTTTTCATCCACACTGCATAGATATTTTTGATATACTGTTGCATGAATGCATGACTGTTGAAAAACAAATGGACAACACAGAGGAAGCATAAACATGTTTTTAGAAACAGGATTTACTTCATGGCTATAACAAGATTTTTCCAGTATTTCTAATATTTTTTTGTGATGATCGTAATGTGGTATGTCCAAATAAAAATAATTTCTCTAGCCAGAATTTCTATCACATTACTTCTTTCTTTTAAGCATTTTGCCTTTTATTTCAAGGCATTAATCAATCAACACATTTAATTTTGTGACTGAAAGTTTAAAAGCATGGCAAAACTATATCAAGAAACAATGTTTTTGTTTGTTTGTTTGTTTGTTTTTGTTTTTGTTTTTTCCCCTAACCCACCATTTTTTCCCTCCCTGTTTGGCACCAATTTTGACTAAAAATTTCTAGTGGAAATGTTATCCAAGTGTCATGTTGACTAATCATTTACAGTGGAAATATTGCTCATGTAATAAAAGCTACTCCATAAGTAGTAGGGACCTGCTATCTCCCAAGTCAGGAGTGTTTTATGAACTTTGGTTTTTCAGTTTTCTTGGTGATTTTCTCCTCTTAACAAGTAAGAAGGCAGTGTTTGCTAGTATGCTAGATTTAAAAAAGATACACACATATATATAAGTACAAATGTAAAGTGTATTTTTAGAAAATAGAACATTTTTTTTCAATTTTTTCTACCTCTGTGATTAAGATTCCTGAAAGACATTTCAGACCTTTGTGCCTTTGAGCCCAGTTTTGTCTGAGCAGTGCTCAGATATTGACTGTGTTCTTTGGTGGTAGAGATTGTGAAGTTTGCAAAAAAAATGGATAGAAGGAGAGCCTAAATAAGTGCATATTTTTCAAAATTTCAGTAGTCAGGTCTTAGTGTAAGAATTTCTATTTTGAACACAATTTCCCGGGCTTTGTTATTGAAATGTAGCATGTTGTTACACTAAAAGGGAATTTAGATAAAGTTTCCCTAAAACCTATAAGCCTACAAAATATAAACGCATAAAAATAGCATGTATTCATTTTTCAAAATATTGCATGTTAGTGTTTTTATATTTTACTAGAAAAGTCTAATATATAAAAATTTGTTAGAATAATTGTGATAAGAAATCACAGTTCTTATAATTCCTCAGAATATGGCAAATGTCAGCTTTATTTACTATAATCAGAAAATAAACAGTATTACAAAGAAATCAGAGTAGGCTCATATACATCACTTTGCTTTCCATAGCAAACTAATTCAAAGAAGGATAGAAAGTTAATATTTTATCATAAGAAGTTACATTTATTGAAATATTCATTTAATATACATTTTGTTTTATTTAATATTGGTACTTTTACTAGATGATGTATTTGATCTAAACTGAGGGCTTAAATGTAGAGTCCTAATTAGCAGACTGTGGGTATTAAGAGGTGAATGATGTGTCTGATTTAATAGACTGAACTACATCTGGTTCTAAAATTGATTAGTCTTTTTATTGAGAGATTAATCCATTTCAAAAGGTGATGCATCTTTAATATGAGTTAAATCACATCTATGCTTTCCCCTCTTAGTGTGAAAAGGTAACGAGAAGAACAAGCTTGCCCTCAAGTGGACTTCAAAGGCAGATCAGAGATCCCAATGAGAAGGACAGAACAATTCGAGATCATGTATCCTGTGTTGAGATCAGCAGGGGAAAGGAGAACCACCATGTTCTGTTCCTCCAGAAGGTAGCTTCTTCTCTTGGGAATCTTATAGTTTCTCTTTATGAAGCACTTTAGTTCAGACTTCCACCTACCGTGTAGTTGTGGCTCATTCTCCAGTCTATTTTTATTTCACAGTTTCTGTGAAGAATTAAAATTATACATATTGAAAAATATCTATGTTTTCCTAGCCAAAAAATATTCACCAGCAAAGAAAAAAAAAACTTCAAAAAGCGTATAATAATGTATCTTGTTTGATTTGATTTCTCTTCTCTTTTATTTGAAAGAGACAGAGACACAGAGAATATATATGAAAGTGGGTGGTAGGAGGACCTAGGAGGAGTTGGGAGAGAGGAAATTATATGATCAAAACATAATTTTGTATGAAAAAAAATCTTCCTACCTAACAAAAATCTCAGGTAAATAAGAGAATGCAGAATTTATTATTGCTTCTCAGAGAAAGAAAAATATGTGAGGTAAGTACTTTAACAATTGATAATATCTGATTATGTAATTCATTTCCTGGTCACAAAATGGGATAAATGCCCACATGAAAAGCTTCAAAACAATGGCCTTTATAGACTGCCCCCCCACCTTAGCCTATCGCACTTCCATACTACATGCTCACACAGGACTCACAGGGCTCTCTCTTCAAAGAGAGAACTGGAGCTGGGTGCTCTGCTTCCTTCAGGACAATCATCCCTACCTCATAGCAAGACAGAAAGGGGAAATACTACACATGGTTTACCTGAGGCAAGGAAGAAAGAAGCAAGAGAGCAGATATTGATTACAGTGGCCTGTGTGCAGACCTTGTTGAAGCTTTTTGTTATTGTGTCAGTGTCCAGCCATCTGTTCCTGCACACTCAGTGCTGAACAGGGAGTTCCCCAGGAGGAAGGACATGTCCTCAGCCTTCATTTCCCAGATAGCTCATCTCTAAGATTTGCTTCACAATGTCAAACTATTAAGTCAAATTTTGAACCTGTGTTTCAAGGACTTGCCTTAATGTGACACAGTTGAAGCCTACCTGCAGAACACAGTAATATCACTTGTTAGGTGGAAGAAATGTGGAAGCAAGCATGCCTGCTCAGAATCATGACCAGCTATCTCAAAATTTAAAAACAAAACAAAAACCCCTTAAGCTAGGTTAAATATTGAAGATCAGTCACATCAAGTCCAGGCTGTGTTTGAAGCTTATGAATACAGCTATTTTTCAAATCTGGAGCTAGCAATGCTATAATACAGAATTATAAAAGCTTAAAAAACTGTGAAATTCCTCAAAGCAACCTAAAGCCCATGAACCTCAAAAGGTACATCAGCATAATGTCAAAACTTACATTATTCTACTTGAAATTCAGTGAACTAACATAATAAGAGGGAACCAGATATGGTGACAAAAATCTGTAATACCAACACACAGGATGTTGAGACAAACAGGGCATGGGTTGAAAAGCAGTTGCACTTCATAGCAAAAAAAAAGTATATGAAAAAACAAAGCAAAACATAAAAACTGATAAACAAAAGAAATTAAATGATGAAAACACTGAAAAACATAAATACCAGATGAGCCCAACACAATGTCTAAACTCAGTTCAACTAAAGCCTCAATGAGTTGATCAATTTTGTTTAAGAAAGAATCAATAAGCACAAATACAGAACATAAAATGAACCAGACTATCGAAAAGAAAATGAAAGAATAGTTAAAGACAATGTGTAAAGGCCCAAAGAAATGATACAAAAAACTGGATAGATTTCTTTTTGTTTAAGAGAAATTTTAAAACATAAAAAAGCAAAGGGATCAAGAAAGCACATTTCAAAATATAATAAACCAAAATGTTTTATTTGTTAAAAGTTGTGTAAATCCTTATATAGGAATCTCAGAGACCCTATTGGATGCATCACATCGGTGAGGTTCACCAAGATCAAACAAGGAAATCATCAGAGAAAAAATTTGGAGGTTAGCAAAAGACAGGAAGCATATCATGTACAGAGGTACCTTTTTCTATAATAGCAAATTTTGCAACAGGATTCTTAAGTGTCAGAAGGAACTGCATAAGGGAAGAAAAATAAGAGGCCATCACTTAGAGAGGAAGACAGCCTTTAAATGTTGTCCTTTAGAAAGAAGGAGAAGGGTTCCCAACTCCACACTAGCATGTCCTTTAATACTGCCATTTCCCCACCTTGATTTTAGGATCGTTTGTAGGGAAATTTTTTCTAAACAACTGATGCAAAGTAGTAAATATGGGAATGCCATACAACTCACAAATCCGTGGAAATTAAATTATAACCTAAAGAACCAGTGTGTCCATAAAGAAATTGAAAAGGAGAAATAAATGTGTCTTGAGACAGCTGATAAGAGAAGTACAACATAAAACTTCTTTGGTCCAGACAAAGTAGCCTAAGAAGAAAATACACAGTACAAATGTCCAAATCCAGAATGAAGAAGGCTCTCAAAAGAGCAATTCAGCCTTGTACCTCAAGCAAATAGAAACAGAACAAAGGAAACCCAAGGCTTATAAAAGGAACAAATAACAAAATAAGAGCAGAAATAAATGAAATAAAATATACAAATCTAAAAAAATCAAATGATAACTGAAACAATATTTTTCAACAGATAATATGAAACTTACATGTAAATGAAGAAAAAAAGCACTCATGGAATTTGATCAGAAACATAAGTAAAATCACTCTCGGTTGTATGAGGTTTCTGACACCATACTGGCCAGAGGTTCGACCTGCGTACAGCCACTTTTGTCCCCAAAAATGACTCAGACACTTATATTAATCTCATCCTGTTTGGCCTATGTCTCAGGCACATTGCTAGCTAGCTCTTTCATCTTTTTATTTCTTTACATATAAATATAAAAAATGAAAACTATATAAATTTATATATTTATTATTTGGTGATTTTACAACATATACCCCATCAAACTCAGTTATCAGACCGCTCAGATTCTTGTCCACTCTTAAGATCTTCCTATTTACAAGAATGTCCATTCATGTTGCTCATCCATTTACTGGAGCATAATTAAACTCCCTATGGCCAGACTCCTAAAGAAAACAAGGCTGTCCTCACCCACAACCCTGTCAGAGGCCATCAATGCAGAAGTGAGGCACTGTGTCATTTAGCTATGTTCTAGACTTGAGATCTTGTGTATAATGACATCTCTCTCTTTCTTTTTCTTTTTGTTAAGTCCACTAATGAGTGAGTACATCTCCTGCTTCTCTTTCTGGGATTGTGATATCTCCCTCAGGAGGATATTCTCCAAATCCATCCATTTGCCTGCGAATTTTAGGATATCATTTTTTCTTACTGCTGAGTAGTACTCCATTGTGTAGTACTCCATTAACAGCTTGTTAATCCATTCTTCAGTTGATGGGCATCTAGGTTGTTTCCAGATTCTTACTATTACAAATAATGCTATAAACATAGTTGAGCTAATGATTTTGGGGTGAGAATGTGCTCTTTAATCTTAATTCAACTCATTTCCATTAATCTGTTTTTCCACGTGGCCATGCTCACGGCTTTCCTGGGTCCCTTACATGTTTCTTCTTGAGTGGTTGCATGGAATCAATGGCTCCACCCTCCTTCTCCTGCCTATTCTCTGATTCCTCCACCTACATCTACGGAAGACAACACAGGCCAAAACAGTTTCTTAATTTACAGAATGAATTTTATAGCATACAGATGAACATTCCCACCACAACTTTTTAGGGTATCAGAGGACCAACACATCAAGAAAGATTATGGTAAACAATTGCATGACCCCATAATATATAAGAAATTTGTAGGTACCTGGACATGTTAAATTCATAAAGTGTAAAATTGCCTTTCTTGACAGATTAAAGCCAATATTATTCAAATGTCTTAGAACTTTTGCTGTCTAAAAAAAGCCTCTCCAAACACCAACAACATTTTAGTAGAAATGAAAAAGGTTATTTTACATTTAATTATGAATCATCAAACAGAAGCAATACAAATGTCAAAGAAAGCTATGTAAAATCTGAATTTTATTTTAAATTATCCCACCAAATGCAAGTGGTTGAAGCATTGTGAGGCCCAGCATTGAAAGCAGACACATTAGCCTGAAGAATAGAATGAAGAGAACACTGGTAAACCTACAGATAGTCAGTCAATTATCTATAATAATGGTCATGAACATACATATAAAGAATAATTACTTCAACAATTTACATTGAGAAAACTCGATATATGTCTTTGCAGAAAAATAAACTTGATCCCTTATCTCAGATCATATTTTTAAAGTCCTGAATCAAAGACATCAATACAAAACATAATTATGTAATGACTACTAGAAAAAATATATTGTAAAGAATATGAGACACTGGTTTGAGCAATGAATTTTATTCTATGTTTGACTTCATAGAAGCTTCCACTGAAGAAACAGAATTTTCTATTTTATTACTATTGCTATGACAAACATTATGACCAAAGCAATTTGAGGAGAAAATGGTTTAATTCATCTTATGTCTTACAGTCAAACATGAGGGGAATTCCAGGCAATTATCTGGAGCCGGGATATAGTGGCAGGAATTGAAGCAGAGACCACGGAGGAACGTAGATTCATGGCTTACCTTCCTGACTCATTCAGCCTTCTTCCAAACACAGGCCAGGATTACCTGAACAAGAGTGGGGCCATCAGTGGGTTGGATTCCCCTTTCTCATCCTTTAATTAAGAAAACGTGCCACAGGATTGCCTATGTGTAAATCTGAGAGAGAGGGACATTCCTCAATTGACATTCTGTCTTTACACTCATCTCCAAATTCTATGAAGTTGACAAAAAAAATAAATAAATAAAAAATAAAAACCCTAACAAGTACAATAATATATTTTGAAACTGTTTCAAATAAACTAAAACTCTCTGTGTAGCAGAGAAAACACTGGACACAATAGTGGGATGATTCCAATTGTGAATCAGGAAAAGTTGTTTGAAATCATCCACCTTATATTAAAACTTAAGATCTAAAGTGTATAAACCTCAACTACTCTGTAGAGAGAAAAGACTAATTAACTCACAGATGGGCAGGGGACTACAGTGGAGAGTTCTCCAAGGAAAACATGGAAACATCCAATATAAACTTGAAAAATGTTAAGAAATCATTGATCATTAGAGAGTACAAGTTAAAACACATAATATTATTTTATTTCACACACGTTAAGAAGGTTATTATTTAAAAAGGTGGCAGATAAACCATCTTTCTTAAAATATAAAGTGTTACAGGAATCCTAGTTAGTCTAATAACAGAAACCCAGAGCCAGACATTAGGGTAAATGATAAAAGATAAAAAAGACAGAAGAACAAGCCACAGTCACTTCTCACCTTGCTAAATCCTCAGCCTAAACGGGAAGATCCTGTCTCCACAAATCCTCAGACTGAATGCTCATAGTCCACAGCCTAAAGGGAACGAATGAAAGGGTTGAACTGCTGTCTCCTCCAGCCTTTCATTCCTTTCTCTCCCCAGCTATATCTCTTCCTAGCTCAACTTTTCCAGTGCTGAGATAAAAGGTGTGTGACACCACTGCCTAACTCTGTTTCTCTTTTAGATTGAATTAACCTTCTGTAGTCCATGGTAGCCTTGAACTCACAGAGATCTGTCTGTCTATGCCTCTTGAGTGCTAAGATTTAAAGTGTGTGCCACCACTGCCTTACCTATGAGATTAACACTGTGGCTGGCTCTGCCCTCTGGTCTCCAAGTGATCTTTATTTGTTTGATTACAGAACATTTATCACCACAGTGAAGATAAAGGAATTCCGCATAAGTATGTAAAATTGAGCAGTTGCATACTGTAAAAGTATTTGTAACCTGATGCACAAACTATAAATATAGAATTACTGCACAATTCAATAAAGTTGCATCTAGATTATTCCAAAAATTTGTAACCCATACACTTTAGGCAGGTGCATTCCTGTCAATTCTAACTGTAGTCCTGACAACCAAGGTATTAAATCAAGCTAAAAGTTCATCACTATAAATATAGATAAAAATGTGTTACACAAAAACACATGCTGGAATGTTAGTCAGTCATAAGAAAAAATGTTTGTGATTACACTGATGAGTTTGGATATTTTATGTTAAATGACTGTGTCATCTCATTTCTGTAGCTGTTGTGATAAAATACTCTGACAAAAGTAACTTAAAGGAGAAATGTTTTGCTTTACTCACAATTCCAGGTTACATCACTACTGTGCAAAAATTAATTCAGCAAGATCTTGAAGCAGCTAGTCACCTTACAACCACAGCTCAGAGCAGAGTAATGAATTAATGCATTTCTGGGAGTGCTATGCTAAAATTCTCAATGCTTATTCAGTCCAAAATTTCCTGCACACGGACGAGTACTACCCATTGTAGGCAGGTCTTATCAGTTTTATTAACATAACTGAGAAGAACACCCACAGACATGCCCATAGGCCAATTTAGCTTAATAACCTCTCACTGAAACTTCCTTCCCAGAGCATTCCAGATGTTATCAATTTGAAAATTGGCACTAGTCATCTTAGAGACATAAGCCAAGCAAGTAGTTAAAAAATTATATGTTCTTCCTAATAGATAGATTCTTTAAGAAAATAGTTTATTGGTGGTTTAGGGGGATACATGGACCACAGATGACAAAGGTAAAGATAACAAAGCTTTAGTAACAAACAAGTCATAAGCACTGTTTCTATTTAAGGTAAAATGCACAGTGAGAAGAATATAAGAACTAATTACAAATTGCACATCGCAAAATTACTGAGAGTGAATTCCAAATGTTCTCACCCAGGAAAGTAAGTATTTTTGTTGATGGATCTGCTAATTAGCTCAACTTAATTATTCCAGGCTATATTCATAAATCACAATATAACTTTGTGTTACATAAACATACACAACTACAATTTGTCACTTTAAAAGGAAACAAAATTTGAAAACAAAATACAAAGTAAAAATATGAGGATATTTAAAGAACTTACTGATGTGAACCTCGAAAGAGAGCAAACTATCATATTAATACCTCGAAATTGCATTGAAGAGACAAGTTGAGATTGTCTTCTTATTTATTTGTTCTTATTTGTTTGTTTGACATCCTAGCTGCAGTTTTCGTTCCCTCCTCTCCTTCCAACCCTTCCCCTCTCTGTTCCCAACACCATTGCAGTCCATTTCTGTTTCTGTTCAGGAGAACAACAACAATGACATATCAAGTTGTCAAAAAACTGAGCACCTCCTCATTTATTAAGGAGGGACAAGGCAACCCGTTCCCAAAAACTTGTAAAATAGTAACAGATGGTCCCCCTATTTCCTCTGGTAGCAGCCCCACAAGAAGACCAAGCCACACAACTGCCACATATATGCAGATAAAAGCCTGGCACAAGGGAATGTTTCAGAAATCTACAAGAATGACAGAGATAAGATGCCTAGCAATAAAAATATATAGCCTAAACTAGCCATCTCCTGTGATCAGATTGGTGCCTTGGACAAATGTCATCATAGGTGTTTTATCCATCAACTAATAGAAAAAGACCCAGACCCACAGGTAAAGATTTCTCCCTCTGCAGAAGGGGAGCCAGAGGGGTCAAGAACAACAACAGAATACCTTAAATTGTATTTTAAAATATAATAAATTACATTTTCTTCATAACTTTAATTACTGCAGCCTTCCTCAATCAAATCTGCTGTCCAGGCATATGTGTTTAGCAATGTGGTGCTCTTTGCATCTCAGAACTTCCATTTTATGAAGAAGTTATAGCTTTAGATCAGTGTTTTATAATTTTTGTGTGGTTGATTGGGGTCTTTGCTAGGAATTGCACCCAGTGTCTTCCCTAAGCTACCACATGTATGCCAACATGGTTACATTCTCAGATACAGAACATATATGTTGAAAGTTTCTTTTATTTTTTGTTTTAATTTTTTGTTACCATTTCCTTTTTATTTTATTTTATCATGTATATTTATTATTTGGTGTTTTTATGAATAATGTCATATTTTTTATCCATGTATATCTTTGTTCGAGCTTTCTTCCCCCTCCACCTCTTCCTTTTTATATTATTTGCTTTAATAGGAATGAACAGGGATTCATTAATGTTGTACTTCTAATATCAGCTACAGAAGTATGTCTTTAAAAGCAAGTAAACATGTATTTTAACTGCTTGTTTTTTATAAATGAAGAGGGTAAGCAACAGAATGTGCATTAGCAAATAGGAGGCAATAAATATATCCATCCTGAGTGAGGGCATGGCTATCTTTCCCTTGCAGTTTTACCAGTCTGGAATATGGTCTTCTATTTGCTGACATGAAAGCAGAAAAGGTAAGAAAAATATAATGTAAATGACACATTTTTATCAGAGAAGTATTCTACATGGTTTCATGAAAAAAAACTAACAATGGTAAATAACAATTTTAATATATACCTACAAGTTTAATTCAGTTGTGATGCAAGCAGTGAGGTTTCTGAGAAAAAGAAAATCAAGTTGGTGGTTAATGAAATTTTTACTAATAAAATAGAAACAAAATTTTAAAGACCTGAAAAAAATTAGAAAAATTTGTAGTTTATTTAAATAATTAAAAGCTCAATTTAAAACAGTTTTTATGGGAAGAATTCAAAATCAATTGACTGACCTTAAAAAACATCAACAAAAATACTCTGTAAACTTGACACTCAATAGATATTTTTCTACAAACTACACTTCTAATAATTTTGACAGTTTTTTTTTTAATCTCTGAACATCTGTCTGCAATGTATCAAAGAACACCTAAGGGTCACATTGGCTGGTATCACTCACTGTTATTTTACTCCATAATCAAACAAGTTCAAAACCCTTGACATTTCTAAAGGAAATTTCATGGAGAAATGCATTTAGACATAATGAAATTTAATGCTATTTTGTAACACCCTGGTTAACCAGATTTTTTTGATTAATTGCACATTTAAATAATTACATTACTGAATGAATTCTACTCTTTTAAAAATGTTGTCAAAATTATTTTCTTTTCAAAAATATTAGTTCATTTACAACCTTAGTAAGTAAAACATTGATTTAAATAACTGCATTTATCTAATAATTAATAATTTAATATCTCATAATTCTTGATGAAGGTCTCCTTGAAGGTAAATTCTCAAACTTATATAGTTTTGAAGTGATAGATGTAATAGTTAACACAATTTGAATTACTACAAGGTTTAGAAAGAAAGCTTAAAACTTCTATGAAATATTCATACATATACACACATTGTTTTATTTATTACATCTTCTAAAATGTAAGTTAAGCCAAATAATTTTTGGCTAACTGAGAATACTATTTAATTGAATACTATTAGTTCAAAGCATTGCCATGTTCAAAAGAAAAGTTAAAAAGTTAATTTTCAAACTTACTTTTTAAATGCTTTCCATTCTCAGGACAAAAACATATTGAGTGGCAAAATATATCTAAATCATATATTGAAATGGATATGTTTGTCCCATGGTCCAGCATAGGGAAAACAAATCTCAGGCTTTGTGCTCATTGTACATACTTGAGCAACACAGTGCACTGGCAAATTTAGACTCCAAACTCAGATCAGTCTTACATGTTAGAGGGAAAAAGGGAAAAGAACAGCTAAAAGGAAGTAAAAGGTTATAGAATTGTTTCAGTTTATACCTGGTATACATATTTATATTAAACAGTTTCTAAGGCATTGCAAAATAGTAAAAATTGAGTTATCTATGAAATTACATGCTGTGGGTTATCTGATCAACATGCAAGGCATCTAAGACAAAATAATTTAGGCAAAATAGTAATATAATGCATGACTACCAGACTAAGAATTCTGCATTCTATTTCATAACCTGGTAGAGAGACATCAAAGAATTCTGAACAGGACCATGACCATAGATAGAGTTTCAGTTCTTTGAATGACAGTATATGTTTTCTTTGCTTATTATTCTATTATAACCCTTCATTTGTTTGTTTACTTGTTTCTTTTGGAAACTACTATTTCTATCTATTGCAATTAAAAACCACTCCTTTGGTTTCAAGTGTATTTGATTAAGGAAAATTTAACTAAGGTTGTCCTTAAGCAAAATAAGTCTACAGTATTTCATTCTGGTGAACTTATTAAAATAAAATATGTGAATAAAACATCTGTAGTGTAGGGAGTTGCGTACAGCCACACCGTAAGATGGCATTGGCCTTGAGTGCTCTCCCTGGTAAACAACTCCATATTTGGCTAAGGCCAAGGATCTGGCTTGCTTCCATGTATCTGAGCCTATCGGTGATGCCCACGTGGCTATCTTGGATTGGAAGCCCTGAGGGTATTTAGCTAAGAGCGGGCTTCCCCCCAGCGTCCCCCAGCATCGTTCGTGAGAGAATGGTTGTTCGTCTGAGTGAGTGAGTGAGTGAGTGAGAGAATGAGCGAGTGAGTGAAAGACAAGAAGATAATGAAAGGCCCGAATAAAGTGCAGAGAGAAGGATTCGGTGTTTTCTGTTCCTTACTGGCTGAGGTGGCGCGCGACAAAAAACTAAATAAATAAACAAATAAATAGAAATTGATATGTCTGATGTGCGATATGTTTCTCTATGCTGTGAATATATGTTGCTTCCATTGGTTAATGAAGATGCTGTTTTGTCCTACAGCATATAGTCAGGTGATAAATCCAAGCAGAGAGAACAGGAGAAGAAAGGTGGAATCAGAGCAGCAGGTGCCAGCTTCTGGGGAAGCAAGACTTACCTAGAGGAGCAGGTGATGCCATTGAACCACATGACAATTTAATAGAAATGGGTATTATAAGAGCTAATTGGTAATGAGCTTAAGCCATAGGCCAAACAATTTGTAATTAATATAAGCTTCTGAGTAATTAATTTATAAGTGCCTGAGGGACTGCTGCTGGGAGAGATTTGTCTGGACCTCAGGCCCAAGCAAGACAGGAAAACTTCTGGCTACATATGTCTACATATTTATTTATGTAATTTTGAAAAACTTAAAATATTTTTATTATAAAGAATAGCCTAAAATGCCTACATATATATATTCCTGCTTAATGTACATTTTGTCAAGTAACTTAGAAGTATTCAAAATAGTATCAAGACACACAGAAAGATAATAACTTTTATAAATTTATTTATAATAACCTGTATTTTACATGATAACTACATATGCATTTGCACTTTAAAAATATAAAGTTTGTATTGCTTATATACCCTCTATGCTTACACTCAGAAGTTCATTACGTATTTTACTATGCAACCACATGTTCCACAGAAATGGTACAACAGATAAACTCTGTAGTGAGATGCAGGCATTATTTTAAAATGCTTAGAGACATATTTTAAAATATAAAGACCCTAAATGAGGCATGGTTGGACCCCATTGAGACTGGGGGCAAGCTGACCTTTCTTCCTGTTTTGTTCCTTCATTCCTGGGGAGCAGATCAAACCATCTGTTGTGAGACATTTCCATTCTCAAAAAAAAAAAAAAAAAAACTCTATAAAACATGCATATATTTAGGACAAAAAATTAAGACTCAGTTTTCATATTATTGAGAAATGCATCAATCTTCAAAAGAATTTACTTTTGTAACAAACTAAAATTTCAAATTTGTTCATTTCAATTTTAGAACTTGGGTCATAAATTATCTTTTATTATTATGAATAAAGTCATATTTTCTAATCATGTATACCATTGTTCAATCTCCCTTCCCATCCTGCCCCTTCCAGTCACTTTCTCTTTTCTCCCCATCTCTTTATCTCCTCCCCAGCAAGGGCAGGAGGTCTCAAGGTCCCAATATGGCTTAGTTCAGCATCCACTTCAGGCAGATCTGCTTTCCTCACCCCAACATCAAGACTGGCTCAGGTGTTCCTCTGGAGGAAATGGGCTCCAAGGTGCTAGTCCAAGATGTTTCAGAACTCAAGCTGTTCAGTGGTTGTGATTTGAAACTTGGACATGCTTTTCTTTTTGCTATTTTGTTTAAAGTCCACTAATGAGTGAAAACATCCCCTACTTCTCTTTCTTGTGAGACCTCGTTCTGTAGGATATTCTCTAAATCTATCCATTTCCCTCAAATTTTAGGATATCATTTTTTCTTACTGCTGAGTAGTACTCCATGTACCACAGTTTGTTAATCCATTCTTCAGTTGAGGGGTATCTAGGCTGTTTTTAGGTTCTTGCTACTATGATTAATGCTGCTATGAACATAGTTGAGCTAATGCCTTTGGAATTTGAATGTGCATCTTGAGGGTATGTAGCCAGTAGTAGTATTGCTGGATCCTTTGGGAGATGGATTCCCAGTTTTCTGAGAAATTGCCATACTGCATTCCAGAGTGGCTGAACAAGTGTTCCCTTTGCTCTGCAAACTCTTCAGCATAGGCTGTCATCTGTGTCTTTTATCTTAGTCAATCTGACAGGTGTAAGGTAATATCTCAATGTGGTGGGAATGTTCTCTGTATGATGTAAATAAAGTAACTGGTTTGGCCTATGCACATCTCTTTAGAAGTGCGTGGAGAATCAGAGGGCAGACAGGTAGGAAAGGGTGGAGTTAGTCAGTTTCCATCCAACCCCCAAGAAGAACAGACATGTAAGAGGTACCGGTGAGCCTGGGCTGAGCCACGTGGTGGGCAGATTAATGGAAATGGGTTGAATTAAGATGAAAGAGCTAGCTAGTAATGTGCTTAAGACATGGGCCAAACAGTATAAAGGATATAAGTGTCTGATTCATTTCTTTGGGGGATAAAAGCCCCCATGGACCAGGTTCCAAACCTCCAGGCCCAAATGGGCTCGGGAAAACATCCTACAACATAGTAATGTTGGGGCACCATCTTTAGCCTTTATGGCCCAAAGTCTCTGGCAAACCTTTTAGTTATGTAGGAAATTTGACACAGTCTATCAGTTGCTTTTCCTTGTGTCTAGAAGGATGCCTGGCAATGTTTTCTGCAAAGCAAGAACCTGAAGGACCATCTGTAGTGGAAAATTCGAAGCTACACAGATAAACTGTGAAGGAGTGCTGAGCCGGCGGAGTGTGGTCGACTGGGGGAAAGGACGAAAGAGGGACGTGCTGGAAGACGGAAGCTGATGCGCATTGCTGGACCAGTGGCATGGGGTAGGAAGGACCATCCGTCTGGGACCGCTCCTGTCTCACCTCAACCATCTCGGCTTGTTCTGCCAAAGTTTAGAGGTCACTTTTTTATGGAACTTGTATGCTTAGTTTATATAGTATATTATTAAGCAGTCAATACCAGAACAGTGTTTTGTGTAGTGGCTGTTGCCACAAAGTAAATTTTACATGAAGGTTTTTTAATGTCTATCATTTTCTTGAAATATATTGGTGTTGTCAGGAGCAGACCTGTCTCACTGTCTAGAAAAGTCTAATTTTTAAAAATATTTTAAATGTCATATTTTGCATGTCTTTGAAGTGTTTGAAGACTATCTGTTTAATTGAAATATATCTTTGTATACCTATAAAAACTTAAGTAACATGACCATAAGTTTGGTTATCATAGATGACTATTAATTTGCATTTCTCAATTACACATTAAAATTTTAAATGAGTTACATCAGCATTATATCTTAATCAAAAGTAGAAAAATATACATAACATAACAAAATTGACTTTAGGTTTATATCAATAAATCAAAATCTACTTATCTTTTTAAATCATTTTTAAATTGTTTTGATTTGCATTTTTCTGATGACTAAAGATGTTGAGCACTTTTTCAAGTATCTTTCATCCATTTGTAATTCTTCTGCTGAGAATTCCCTGTTTAGATCTGAACCCCATTTTTTGATTGAGTTATTCAAGATTTTGGGCTCTCGTTTCTTGGGTTCTCTATATATTTTAGAGATCAATCCTCTGTCATTTGTAGGGTTGGTGAAAATCGACTTAACAATTTACAATGCTCCAGTTCCCAGTAGCTTCAAAGTATTTTTATTAATGAGTTTTTGCTATTATGAACAATAGAATCACACATTTTATTACAGATGGCTTTTTCTGCCTACATAATTTTTTTCTGTAATATATTCCTATAAATTAGAATTTTAACACAAAAATCTTTGCGTATTCACATTTGATCACATAAAGCCAGTAGATCTGCAAGTGATCAGGCAGAAATGCGTTTTCAGAGACTAAGTTCTGTGACTTCATTACTTTCTTCTACTTGTTATGATAAAAATTTTAAACATCTGCTGAAATTAGCATTAGTCTTAGAACATTCATTTCTCTTTTGCTTTTCTTGTCATATAATTAGCCTGCTTACACCACTTAGACTAGTGTTTTTAGACAAAAACAATAATTAGTAGTGTCACATCAAAACCTATTAAGGAGAATGCAATAAAACAACCCCTTAAATACAGGCCTCTGGAAAAGTAGAATGACACATTAGCCATCATAGAACATTTGATAATGTCTAGAAAATTACAAATATTATTGTTCTTTTACTGAATATGCTATTGTCAATTTATATGTGCATGATCACAAAATATTAATGTACGAAAGTATAAAGAATAATATAAGTAGAAGAAATGAATCTTATTCTCAGCTTTAAACATTATATTTTTAATGTGTTAGAGATTTTTGAAGATGTCATCCATTCTTCAATTTTGTTGAAAATCATCTGCTTATATATAATCACTATATTAACTTTCCTAATTCAGCTGTATGAAATGTTTGCATGTAAGAAGACAGTCTTAAACTACATGGTACATGGTAATGTTATGCACACAGCTTCTTTCTATTCTACTGGTTGTTCTGATATAAAGCATATTCAATAAATATAAAATAAAATAATTTTGATTGTCAGTAGATATTGAAATTGTTACAGAAAATAGAGATAATTTTAAACACTTATATTTTGATTATGAATTCCAAAAATAAAACCAAAAATCAAATTTCAATAACCATGCTATTAGTAGCAACTAGCTTCATTCTATTTACAAATTTGTTTCATATATTAAGGTATTCAATAAACTGTATAAAAATATAAAGAAGATATTTTGCATAATTGTTTGCTTATTTAATAAATAGTATCCTAAGTAAAATACAATTAAGATATTTAATTATCAGTGTGAATTTTAGCATTTCTAGTTATAGGAAATATCAGTTTGAATTGTGATATAAAAACACTATGTTCTGGCAAAATGAGCAATAACATTACATATATTATATCACATGTGTGTCTCACTCTGATCATAGTATGAAAATGCTGAACAAATGGTTTATTTTTTCTTCTCAGTATATGTAGGTTGTATCTCTCTTACGATTAATTGAAAAAAATGTAGGAATAAGGAATAACTACTTTTCCTCTGCTCTTTGTTAAGTCAACATCAGAATTTAATAAATATGATAGCCATGATTATGAAGACGACAGTCATGTTCATTGACCATAAGGGGCCTTCAGAATACTGATTTCTTTTATTTATTCATTTATTTATTTTGTATTTATCAAGAAAAACAGTAAAATGGATTTAAAATGCTGATAAGTTACCAATAACTATAAAGAAGATAAAAATCATAAGCATGACTTATCAAGGGTGATAATGCAAATAAGATTGCTACACATATATTTATTTTGTGTTCAGCTTTCCCTCTGAATTTTTTTTGCCATCCCTGTATATCCCCATTCAAGGTCCCTTCCCCCTCCTGCCACTTCAGGTCATTTTTTTCTTCTCCACAACTCCCCATCCCCTCCCTGGGCAGGGAGCAGACAGTCCTAAGGTCCCACTGACTCAATAGTGCTTAGATCAGTCTCCACTACTGGCAAATCCAGTTTTGTCCCCCCTCCCTCATGAATGAGTCGGGTGTTCCTATATAGTTGGAGTGGGATCCGAAGGGTCAGTCCAGGGTGTTTCTGATTCCAAGCTGTTCAGTGTTTGTGGATTGCAGCTTGGGCATGCTTGTTTTTTTTTTTTTTTTTTCTTGTTTGTTTGTTTAGAGACCACTAATGAGTGAGTACATCCCCTCCTTATCTTTCTGAGTTTGTGATACCTCGCTCAGGAGGATATTCTCCAAATCCATCCATTTCCTGCGAAGAACACTGATTTCTTACTTCTGCATTTGAGATGAATCCTTGTTCCACTGAAGCGTGTGATCTGTTGTAGTAACATTTCTTCCACTTAGTCTTAAATGAATACATTTCAAGTGAACTCATCTTTAAACTTCCTGAATTCCCATGTATCATAGGTCCATTTAAGACGATGATGATCACAGGACTATGATATTGAAATGACAAGACAAACCTAGTGGATACAGACAGTACATCCCCTGTTTTAAAATTCATGGCCCTAGAAGAATTTACTTTGTAGAATGGAAGACCAGTGCTTAAATTAACATAAATTTCAGAAGCTTAAGAGAAAATTCGGTAAAATGCTCACTTATTCTAGCTTTAGGATCTGAGTTTTATCCCTAACTGACACCAAAAGTTCTGGCAAAATTCTTTAAACTATACTCCTAATGCTGAGGAGTGCAATAAGAGATGTCCAAGGAGCTCACAGGCTGTTCCATCAAGCTAAATTGGTGAATTGCAGGTTCAGATACAGGCCCAGTTTCAGAAAATTAGGTTGGAAACAGTAAACAAAAGCACTCAATATGAACTTCAGTCCTTTATTTGCACATATGCACACATAAACATGAATGAATAAGATACACATTAACTTATTAATTAATTAATGCATCAAATGGTGTCTATAGAGCAACTCCACACAGACTTTCTATGAGAGGTCTCCATATAATTGTTCTGGTTGAATATTAATAAAGCCAGTCCACTTTAAATCCCCTTGCTCTATATGCCTCCCTCCTTGAGATTCCACTGTGACTTGTGTACTCTGGCTACTTCTAGTATTCAGAAGTAGTAATGAGCTAATAATGCGATTCTAAGAAAGTTCATAGAAGTGGATCTTATCAGTGTCTTTATATCATTAAGAAGAAGAAAATGTAGTGTATATTATGCATTTATGAGAAGGACCTAAGCAGAAATCTCAAGGGAATTTAACTGAAAAAGAAGGTAGAATAAAAGCTTTAGAGAACCATAAGCAGATAGTGCCATGACCAAATATTGAAGGATAGTTCCGAAATAAAAACAGCCATATTGTTCCTTGATAACTTTCAGCAGAAATAGAGCAACTATTAGCCATATTTCAGTAGCATTTTCAATAGTTTGCCTTCTCCATTGTGAGCAGAATGATGTGAAGAACAGAGGATTAATGATCCAAGCAGCATGGGAGCTTTGGAGATCTGAATTAAATGAAAATACAGAGATTTTATGTATATATTTCTAACTAAATTTAAGGCTTTTGTTTATTAAAATCAAATTTCATGTTGATCTTGTTCCTTTCTAAAGTATCTTCTCCTGCATGATAAAAAAATCCCCTACTCAATTTCTGCAATACATTGGTAAGAAAAAATTCTATTTACATTGCTAGAAGTATTTAACTATGATGTTTTAATATAAAATGGATTATAGAAAAATTTGGCATCACTTGATTTCCAGATTGAGTGAATCTTTATATAATACTTTGTAGGAGGACTCATAAGCCCTCAGAAACTGCTAACAGGAGAAAAATAGTTTATGTGTAAAACTAAAAAGGGTTGTTAGTTCATTTTGCGTATTCACTTCTAAAATTTTGAAATAATTGTTTATTTTATTCTTCATTCTCGTTAGTTGCAAGGGGAAAACCAAGAAATGCTTTGCCTTTGCTGTCTCTGTGGATATCAGTTATGCAATCATTCATAATATCTCCTATGTTCTTAAGCTCTTATTTATAACATCTAAACAAAAAGATACATTTGGAACTCAAAGACAGACTAGTGCATCATTTCAATAAATGCTTCTCTTGTATTACTTTGCAAGTATTGATTATTTTATGTGATATTGAAGTGAGTTTTATAAAATCATTCACTTAATGTCAATCGAAAGGAGCAAATAACACCATTATCGTTAGATACAGGCCATTTTTACTGCGTGAGCTTATCAAATTGTTACAACATATAATAGGCAATATATAATGGGCAATCTTAGTTCCATTTTAAGTTAAGAAATGTTGTTCCAGTAAGGAAAAATAATTCAATCATAGTTTACTAGGTCAAGGGTAGGAAAGATGCTAAAGATAATTGCCACCAAACTTGATGATCCACATTTGGTCCACAAGTGAAAAGTGACAAAAGGACAGTACTCAGTACTTATAAGCCTATTAACAAGGAATGGGTCCTAAAGAAAATTTACTTAGTACTTATTTTTTATAAAACATCTTTCTAAACTGTACTAGTCATTCTTCTCTAGAGGTACAGAACTTAAGAATGTCTTATAGTACTGCTAGTCCAGCAACTATCAACCAACAGAAATACCAAGAATTCAGTAGTAGTACAGGACATGAGTCTGATATCTCAGCTGGTATTCACCAAATGAATGAGTACCAAAGAAGTAGGTTCTTCTAATCTCAGTGAAGGAATCAAGTTTGCCAGCAAGAGTAAGGGCAAGCAGGCAAAGAGCAAGATCATCCTTTTTTTTATGTCCTGTATGTAGGCTGCTACTAAAAGGCGTGGCCCAGGTTAAAGTGAATTTTCCCACTTTGAAAGATCTGGATTGAAGGTAGATCTTTCTATTTCAAATGATTTAAGAAAAATCCCTCACAGATTTATCAAGCATCTTGGGTTGTAGCTAATTCCAGATTTAGTCAATTTGACATGATGAATAGCCATCACATAATCATAATTTTAATATTAATTCCTTTAAGCTTCAGATCGAAACAAAATAGATGATATAAAAGAGATGTCATGTAATTTGCCCAAGTTCTTCATGTCAGGTGTCCTGTAATAAAAATTTCAAATACATATTATTTTCTTGAATGATACAGTAACTGAAAATAAAATGATCAAGATATTTTAGAAATCTAAATACGATGAAACTTTAAAGCTGTGTGGGGCGCTCAGTTAGTGAAACATTTGAAATGCAATCGTGAGAAACTGAATTTGTTCCCTAGCACGCATAGGAAAAGGCTTAATTCTGTACTATGTGTCTAAAATCTTAGCACTGGAGAACTGGGTAGACAGAGACAGGAAGATAGAAGGATCCCTAAGGATCACTGTTTACCTTTTCCAACAGATACAACAAATTCCAGATTCAGTGAGAGACTGTGTCTCAGAAAAGCAAGGTAAGTATCAATAGAAGAGGACATTCTGTCATTAACCTCTAACCACCCCTTCAGCTGTATACCCTATGCCTGCACAGCAAAGACACAGGTACACTATAACTCACAAATATCGCATACTCAATCATAAACACAACTCTAATTTTTATTTTACTTTTAAAAAATGTGTAATTTTTTTTTGTTCTTTGGAGCACATGGGAGATGCTCTCCTGATGTTTCAGTGGGAATGAGAGGTATGTTCTATCTAAAGACCAGGCAAAAGTTCTAGTGTAGACATTCTAATTTTGTATTGAATTTATATTATTAATTAAAAACTAAATTTTGATGTCTTTTAAAGTTATATATTTTAACTTTTAAGTGAGATTTTTAACCTATCATTAGAAAATTACAACTATTAACTATTTTATTTTTAATTTTTTTGGAGACTTAAGAAGGAAATAATATTAAGTAAGTAGTAATTTTTAAAAATGTAAGAAAACAGCTGGCTGTCTGGACAGACATTTAGTTGAAGTATTTATTGGCCTCTAGGCCTAGTATGTTTGACAGACTTTTTTGTGTAGCAATATAGTTTTAAAGTTTTTTATTTTGTTTTGGTAAGGTGTGGCAATTTTTTGTGTGGGGTTTTGGTCTATTTTGAATATTATATTGTCAGCAATCAAGGGAATAGTATTTTTTTGTCTTGTGGGTAAATTTTATTACAAAGAAGGTCAACTTATATGGAGGGAGGTTTTTTTATGTCTATAATCTTTATTGAAGTAGATTGGTACTGTCAGAAGGAGATGTCCCATTGCAAAAAAAAAAAAAAAAATGAAAACAAGAAAAACCTAAGATTTTAAAATATCTTAAATGCCATATTCTAAGGATCTCTGAAGTGTTTGAAGAAGACACATATCACCACAAACTGGAGCTGTCTATTTTATATTTCCAACAATAATATGAGTCATACAATATTGTAGAGATAATTAAATTAACATTCCTATAGTTTTCAACTTACAGTCACCACTGATGAACATCAAATGATTAAAATGATTTCATTTTCTTATTTGTCGTCAAATACATCAATAGGGAGAAAAACAAATGCATTGCAATTAAGTTCTTAAAGTAATGCTATACTGTAATAAAATGGAGCTTGAGCACATATCAGCATGTAGAAACTTGTAACTTCATGTCTAGAAATTACAATCTGAGTAGACTATAAAAAGCGAAAAGATCAGATACAAAGAAATACCCTCCAGTCACTTCTCTCCAAGTCACTCCTCAGGAATCCTCAGACAGAATGCCTCTCAGTCCTCAGCTAAAAGGAAATAGGGTACACCTGGCTGTGTTTGGATTTGAACTCACATAGAACCAGAGGATCTCTGCCTCAAGAGCGCTGGAATTAAAGGCATGAGTCACCACTCTCTGACCTTCATGTCTAAATCTTTGGGTGGCTCTGTCCCCTGATTTTTCAGAAAAACTTTACTAAATATAAAACATGTCACCATAAAA
Organism: Sigmodon hispidus; assembly: GCA_004025045.1. NCBI lineage: Eukaryota > Metazoa > Chordata > Mammalia > Rodentia > Cricetidae > Sigmodon > Sigmodon hispidus. Next base: position 31,098 of record PVIH01007258.1, on the reverse strand, counting down.
TGTGACTCATTTTTAATTCTAGAGTTGGTTTTGATTTATGAGTTTTGTCATCATGTTCATCATAAACCTCCAAGAATTTACAGGATGTCCCTGGCTAGCTCTCCAAACAATAGTGGAGGGAGTGCCTAGACAAGATTTCCCCTATAATCAAATGAATAATTACCCTAAGTATCATCAGAGAATCTACATTCAAAAATGAATACAGGTGGAGGCAGAGATCCACAGCTGAGCTCCTGGTCCAGCTGAGAGCAGGGGGGTTGGGAATCTATGAGCAACAGAATAGGGATTATGAGAAAAATTCCCACAATTATGGCTGGCTAGAGCTCTGGGGAGGTCACTGAATCAAGATCAGACACTGAGGAACCATCAGAAAAAGGAGCTAGTCCCTCCATGGATAGGCAACTGTCCATTGGCATGGGCAGTATGTGGAGCCTCTAGAGGTTGGATCAGACTATGTTTCTGTGCATGGGCTGTCACCTTGCAGCCCATTCCCTGCAGAGGACCATTTAACCCTTGCTCAGGAGGATATTCTCCAAATCCATTCATTTGCCTGCAAATTTTAGGATATCATTTTTTTTCTCACTGCTGAGTAGTACTCCAATGTGTAAATGTACCCTAGTTTGTTAATCCATACTTCAGTTAAGGGGCATCTAGACTGTTTCCAGGTTCTTGCTATTACAAATAATGCTGCTATGAACATAGTTGAGCTAATGCCTCTGGAGTGCAAATGTGCATCTTTAGGTATTTGCCCAGTAGTGGAATTGCTGGGTCTTTGGAGAGATTGATATCTTTAGGGTATTTGCTCAGTAGTGGAATTGCTGGGTCTTTGGGGAGATTGATTCCCAGTTTTCTGAGACACTGCCATACTGCTGAACAAACTTACACTCCCACCAACAATGGAGGAGTGTGCTCCTTGTTCTGCAACCTCTCCAGCATAGGCTGTCACCTGTGTCTTTTATCTTAGCCAATCTACAGGTATAAGGTAGTATCTCAAAGTTGTTTTGATTTGTATTTTTCTGATGACTAAAGATATTGAGCACTTTTTCAAGTGCTTTTCATTCACTTGTAATTCTTTTGCTGAGAATTCCCTTTTTAGATCTGAACCCCTTTTTTTGATTGGGTTATTCAAGGTTTTGGGCTCAAGTTGCTTGAGTTCACTATATATTTTAGAGATCAGTCCTCTATCACTTGTAGGGTTGGTGAAATTTTTTTCCCATTCTGTAGGCTGTCGTTTTGTCCTATTGACTGTGTCCTTGGCTTTACAGAAGCTTCTCAGTTTCAGGAGGTCCCACTTATTGACTGTTGTTCTTAGTGTCTGTGCTATTGATGTTATATATTGGAAGTAGTCCCTTGTGCCAATTCTTTGGCGGGTATTTCCCACTTTCTCTTCTATCAAGTTCAGTGTGGCTGAGTTTATGTTGAGGTCTTTGATCCACTTGGTTTTAAGTTTTGTGCAGGATGATAGGCTTGGATCTATTTGTATTTTTCTGCACACAAGCATCCAACTTTTTCAACATCATTTGTTAAAGATAAGATCTATTTTCCATTGATTATTTTGGACCTCTTTGTCAAAGATCAGGTCTTCATAGGTTTTTGCTTAATGCCCGGATCCTCAATTCAATTCCATTGATCCACAAGTCTGTTTTTATTTCTATAGCTCTATAGTATAATTTGAAGTCGGGATGGTGATGCCTCTTGAGGTTCTTTTATTGAGCAAAATTGTTTTGGCAATTCTGGCTTTCCTTTTATTACAACTGAAGTAGAGTATTGTTCTTTCAAGGCCCATAAAACATTGGGTTGGGATTTTGATGGAAAGTGCATTGAATCTGTAGATTGCTTTTGGTAGAATTGCCATAAACATTTCATTGAACCAAAAACTTGTGGATTTGGCTTTCTTGAGTTCTCAGAAAGCTCCTGGGTACTTCCTGTCTCTGCAACCCTCAGAACTAGGGCAACAGACACAGACATCCAACCTCAAATCCTCATACTTGTGTAGAGGCTAGCTACCTAGCCCACTGTGCCAAGCTATTATAAAAATATAATTATATCAGTTATTTTATAAATTGTAAAAATCATGCTTCAAATTATATCTGGAATGTGCTAAAATCTACATGGAGAACCAGTTTTTTAAGTCCTTACTTTTTCTTCAGCTACTTATGTTTTCATGTTCTGAATTACTGTTGTGAAGATCTTCTGATTATTGCATTTAGAGACTTAGTGCCGGCTCTAATGTTTATTCTTATGGGTTCTTTATTTTCAGTAACACTCATGGGAGTAAATACATAGATGCTAAGTGCCTCTATGAAGCCACCAGGATATAGTGAAAGCAATCGTATTTACTGACTTCTTTATATCCCATGTATTATTTAATGGGAATAACTATGATGATGACTTTTGTCAATAATTGTGGTAATTTAATAAGATAATGTAAGAAAAACAACTGCTGATATCATAACAACACAATGTAGAGGCAATTAAAGGGCAATAAAATTCATTCCACCCCAAACTTACCATAGAAGAAAGTAAATATGGACGCTAAATAAGGAAAAGAGGACTCTTACAAAATAGAGTAAATAAAATTCACTAGTAACTTACAGGGCAAAAAATCCAATGTAATTATTTGTCAGGATAAGCTTGAATATTTGCTATTTCATTTACATACTGAATTTTACTATTACATCTCTAGCTATACATAATATTATTCTCCTACATGCTAGATATACATGTTTGCTACCATATACCTACATTCTTTCTTTCTCTGTCCAGCTATGTCTCTAGAAGGAAGACCCTTTGCCAGCATATATTTGGTTTCTCTGTCCCATTGATTGGATCAGACTGTGTTTCTGTGCATGGGCTCGCACCTCGGAGCCCATTCCCTGCAGAGGAATACCTAACACAGTCCCAATATTAGGATCAGGAAATCAGACTTGACTGGAGTGGATGCATCATGCTGAGCTGACCCACCTTGGGACTTCTTGCCCTTTCGGGGAAGGGGATGAGGGAGGGGGAGGCTGAAGACATACTGGAAGGGATTAGGAAGAGGGAAGGAAAGGGGATACATGAATAAAAAGACTATATTTTATAAATAAAAAAGGAAAGTTGATTTACACACAGTTACTGGCAAGCTATAGATTAATAAATAATAAACATTTATTATAACGTTTATAATTTTATTAAAATTATAATAAATAAATAATAAACAAAATATAGGCTATATATTAATGCTGCTGTCTATACATATTTTATGTTTTTGTTTTTTTGAAAGCACTAGTTTCTGATCAGTGCTAATCACCTCAGCCTGAAAAGGAAGAAAAGAGTTTCTAAATCTGAATATTTATAAGAAATTAAAATAACAATACTCAGCTACCCAGATTGTTCAGTGGGTAAGTACATTTGCACCAAGTCTGACAATTTGACTTTAATCACAGGACTCATTGAAAGAAGAAAGAACAAACTGCCCTAAATTATTTTTGGACCACCTCATACATATTTTCCTTTTGATTTTTTGGTGAATTTTATCAACTCTTAAACTTCCACACATGTTTATGAAGTATCTCTCATTGTCCCTTTTTGACTCCTGTGTGTTAAGTATGCCATAATTTTTTCCTGTTTAGATTCTAAATTTACAATTATTTGTTTAGAGGTATTTCACGGAAACAAACAAACATCTCCCTTCTGTGCTCATGAAATGCAGCTGCTATAAACTTTAGTTAGTTATAACAACACAAAGTTGTACTAAATATTATTCAAATTATGTCTGATGACAGGGGTGGCAAGTAAAAGGCAGAATATTGAAAGATCAAATGATTAGTTCCAAATAAGTGTCTGGATTTAACTTTAAATATAGGTTTATACAGCATCCCTCATTGCCTCATCTTCAACTGCCATGTTTTAAGCATGCTATCTTTTTCCTGCTAAGCTTCTAATTGATAACAATAATTTGTACTAGGAGTGGAAAGACAGTAATGGCCAGGAGAATAAAATGTCACTGTAGTCTTCCAAATAGACTGAGCAAGTAGACTGGGCAGGGGAAAGCTATGAGCACATCAAAGAAATCTGTGGACTCAAAACTTCCTTTTTTGTCATTATCAGAAAGTAGAGTTTGCACATGCAGGTGCAGGCCAGCAGGTGTTGCTTTACTCATATATAATGGCTACTGTTGTTTGAGAGTAAAAAGAAGCTACTGCAGATGTGCACATGCCAGAGCCAACATCCTCCATTCACCAAATATCACAGCATCCTTGAGCAATAGTAGACATCAGTGAACTTCATGAGACTTGGATGATGCAAAATGTTTATCAACATATTCCTGCTTCATTCCCTCTTTGACCAATGCCTGAGACAAGAACATCTGGAGAATGACTTTGATATTATCACGGCTTATCCACTCAGGGATGCCTAGTGCACAATCACTTATGTAAATGGTGTTTTCTCCAGATCACATCAGCAGAAACTCTGAAATGTGTTAAAATGTTTTTGGATAATGGGACTTTTCAACTGCCTTCAGTTTTTACCTGTAAAGATTGGGTTCGCTTTATGAACACTTTTTTCAAAGCTCAAACTCTTGCAATATGATGTTGTGATATTGATTATTTTGATAAAATACCCAACATTTAATGTTCTCATTACATGATATCTCTATCAAAGCTTCTTAGGATGAAATACAAGTTTTAAAAAACATACCTAGGGAAATTATGTAGATGTTCATTATTCATTTATGAGAAAAAATTATTGACCTCAAATTATCAAAAGAGTCTAACTCTCCACTTTGAGAAGAATTATGTCATAGGTTCTACCATTTCTGACTCAAAAACTAATACCAGGGGACAGTAATCATACTACAAAACAACCTACTCAACATTAATTTATTTCTTATTCTAAATGTATCTTTAACCAGGATATAGACAGAAGTCCCAGCAGTAGGCAGAATTTGGCCATTTTTTAAAGTTTTATTAAATGCCATAATTCACATGGAAAAATGTAATAATTCCATATATCTAATATATAAAGTTATATCAGTCTATCTATATGTTTTGAGGCAATTTATATGTGTTTGGTGGTATATCTAACATAATCTTCATATCAATCACAGTGATATGTATATTCTTAAAATCAACATTAATATGTGATAAATGAATAATTAAAACTAATTATGAAAAGCTATGTAGTGTCTGCACAAACTCCTGTACTGAGATATAGAAATCCGAATCCTAGACATTCTTAAGGAGTTTTTTTTTTAAGACTGCTTTTATTGAGTTTATCAAGTAGAGGGACTCCCAATCTGTATGATGTGCCTATCTCTTTAACAAGAGGGTGTTAGGATGCACAGGAGAGATGACGAGACCATGCAAAAGGATGGTTGATTAACTGAACACAAACAGAGAAAGTTTCCAAATTAACTGCTACTGTCATTCTGTGAACTGGGAATTTGGCCCTCTAGATGTTGAAGAAACTAATTTCTGTTCCATGGGCCACCATGATTGTGCTATTTTGTTATAGTAATTCTTTCTCATTAAGTGTTTATGCTCATCTTCCTTGTGTTGAAATTAGAGCCCAAGACAATGATGACAGAAGCTGTGGCACTGGGAAGAGGACTTGGGTACAACCCTCAAATATGGGGTTAGCACTTTAACAAGAAAATCTGTGCCTGAGAGGACCTGAGGAAAATGTAGTGGTGCATCCATGCTTAGAGAGACCTCACCAGAACATGAGCATGTTAGAACATTAACTTCAGACATCCAGACTCCAGTATGTTAGAGATAATATTTACTGTATATCTCACTCATCAGACTGTGGTATTCTTTATTAGAGCAGCTTCAAGTAATTAAGTCAGCAGCCCTGCCCTACTAATGCAGTCACTTTCCCAACTTAGATCCAATAAATGGTGAAAGGTAAGATTTGGGAAACTCCAGCATATTTTTTTTTCATAGTAAACAACTTGCTGGAATACTTTACAAACACACATATTAATTTACCAGTTGCTCAGAGTTTCTTGCAGTGTATGTCTTTATTCTGGTCTTGTCTTTTGCACTTGTTTCCAATGGATGCTATAAAATAGTAACACAAATTAAACAGCCAAAGTAGAAAACTTATTTTGCCAGACCTCTGTAATCCTAAATGCAGACTTATGGACAGGGTTGTGTGTTCTGAGTGAAGACTCAGGGAAAGAGACTTTCAGGGTCATGAGGAAAAGGAGAAAGGAAATCCAACAGACTGGAGAAATTTATTCCTTTAGATTGTAAATTTTTTGTTACATAGTTTGTGCCCCTGTGCGACATATTATTTCAAATTCCAAATGATATTTCACATATTCTTCTCAAGAAACATTGTAAAATAGTCATTTTTCTGAAAGCTTGGATCAGATTTCTTCCATTATCATTTACATATTCATATGTGTATATATTTGTATGTGTGTATATGTATCTTCTAATTCTTAATTACCAATTTGTATATATATATATTTGAATATACATTTCTACAATTTGTTAAATAAGAATTTAAAAATAACTGAAATCATAATAAATCACTAAATAAATGTCATTCACCAAAAACTCTAATAAACCTAAATCACAATTCTCTTTTGAAAAGGAAAGTACAGATTATATTTCCAGTTAAGTAATAGAATATTGTTGTATACTTCTGTATAACCTTGGAAAAGAGATATTTCAACATTGTCATTAATGTATTAGTACAAACTAGCTGATTTCTTCAAGGTTCTCAAAATTTATGAATAGAACTTGAGGCTTCTGAGCACAATGATTAAAAAATAGGGTGAAATGCTTAAATTGAAATAAAACTTGGGACTGCCTGCCACCTGCCCAGGGAGGGGATGGGGACTTGTGGAGAAGAGAGAATGACCTGATGTGGTGGGAGGGGGAAGGGACCTTGAATAGGGATATACAAGGATAGAAAGTGTGACTTCTTTGTTCATAATAAAATAAAATTTAAAAAAGAAATAAACGTAAAATCTTCATTGACTTCCAAAATTATAATCAATCTAAATCAGATAGTTTTGCTACATAAAACACAAAATGGGAATAAGCATCCTAGACTAATAGTTTATAGGTATGAATGTAACTTAATCCTATTAAAAACAACACAGAAATTGTGTAAAGAGATAAAACTTTATAAAAATAAATAATTTAAACCTTAAATTAATAATTGTTTGTAAAATCCCATCAGATTTCTAGAATATCTTAAGGTCAGAGAAGTTTCTGATAAATTCCCTATGTATGTCCATCATTAAATTTGTTTCCAAACTCCATATAAATTCTAGAACGGGTTAAATTGTAGGGAAAATGAATTGGTTTCTGGTCTCAGCTTGCATAAGTCATTGCAAGAGAGAATCTACAATGCAGGAAAAAACTTTTCTTTATTATCATTTACCAAGGAAGATTTTAAAAGTTTTCTTAAACTTAACCAACTCCAGACTTAGAATCTTTTTGACATTATATAAACTATCATCAAAAAACTTTTATTTAATTGTATTTTTATTATACAAAACTAATGTAATCCAAAATTCTAGGATTTGTAACTGAATGATATGGCTTTATTTTTATTAAAAAAGAAAGTCATGTTTTATGCCATGAACAAGAAACATTTACTTTAAGATATTAATGAGAGATTTTATGAGGAGAGCCATCTCACTGCTCATGTTTCTGTACCAGAGAAAAACGAAGCTAAGTTCTTATATTGTCCATTTTAGATATTTAATTTTCTTGAATTTAGCATCTACAAAAATGACCTGAACTATAAGAGGTTATACACAATAAAATTACCCACATGCTTTGAAATTAAGAATTTCAAATTTAAAATAATATCTTACGGCTTGTAATCATAAGTCTACTTGTGGTTCTAATACTAAAAATTCACAATATGATATTTGTAAATATAGATTAAAAGATAAGTCTCTAAGTATTATACTCTTCTTTCAATGCACTTACTTTCTCCCTTATTTGAAATCAAATATCTCAAAGCAGCTACTGACAGAAAATAGTTTCAAGGCTAAATGAAGCACCTAAGGGAATATCATACAGGTAAACAATACATGTGACTAATAGCTGTCTTTATGGTATTTTAGTCAGATGACACCAATATCAATGAGTGGCTCTTTTGCATAGTAGTTTTATCTCCTAAAAGTTGTTATTCTTATAAGATATTTTTCATGTGCTAGGCTCAACAAATCTCTCCTGTTATCTCTTTACCTTTGCAAATGCCACACAGCAAACTATTATGCAAACTTATCTTTTCTTTGAACATCTACTTCCCAAGTCTATAGTTTAGCAACTGACCAGTTATTGAATCACTGGTCAGTTTTACTCTGCTCTTATGTCCTAAAATGCAATGTTTCTTTAATTTTGGTAGTAACCACAAAATAGACATTTTCATCTGTGGACAATCACCAAAAAAGAACAAAAAAATAATATATTCAGCATCTAAAATGCTACTCATAACTTTGTGTTGAAGGCTTACCATTTGGTATTTTATATACATTTATATACATGTAAATATGTGTATGTAACAACAGTTTTTTTAAAAAGACATAAATTTGAATAAAAGCAGGTAGGGATATAGTAAGAATTTAGAGAAAGAAAATTGATGTAATTATATTATAATACTCCCAAATTTAAAGAACAAATCAAGGGAATCACTAGATATTAACCATCAGAATCATTCATTCAACTTTATTTTGATGGATTTCTAAAAAGAGACAAAAGATGTAGTGAGAAAAAAAAGTTTTTAGTTTTTAAGTTTCTTTTTACATAATTCTCTTAAAATAATTATCGTTGCTCCTTATAAACCAAGAAGCCCAGATCTCAAAGCTTTAAAAAATGATTGTATCTATTTGGAAAACACAGTTGTTCATATAAAAACCACATAAAATGTTGCTTCCAAATGTATTTTGCCAATATTTAATAAAAATAGAATATTTTAATAGCAGTTGCCTAAAATAGTACTTTCAAGAAAACATTTTAAGGATCAGATAAATAAAATTAAAGAAAAAAAGTTTCTCCCATTTCTTTAAGTCTCATAAGTCTGATAAAGTTATCTAAACAACTACCCACATAAAATGAGGTATGTTGTTCCTTAAGTTATTCGATAGTCACAAAGATAGTCACAAAGAAAGTATATCTGTACACACAAACAAACCCACATATACATACACACACACACACACACACACATATCCAAACAAATAATAAAGAACACACAACAATATCAGTATACAGGCCTAGTCCTACAAAATTTGAGTACACTATTTTCAGTAAAGATCACATCTAAAATTGAATCTGATTTGACAGTGATCAATGTTTAATGTGTCAGTAGCTGAACTAGTTAAAATTCTTTAGAGTGAGATTGTTGCTATTGGCTAACAAAAGATGACCAAGTTTAATCATTATTGATTTTACAGTTTAATTAGTGGGTCTGTGAAACATGGCCCAATGAAATACAGCACCTTATATTCTTCAAAGATCTCAGAGGATATGAAAACCCTAAGGGATCTGCTTTAATTTTTAAGGTATAATTCTTCATTTGGTATTACAACAGAGTCAAGCTATCTGACTACCAACCCAGTTTCTTTATAACCATGTAATGTGGCAAAAGCATTGAGTTCCATGAGCCTCAATTCACCATTGTATTCTTTTTTCCCTGTTATATAAGCACTAAGCCCAGAAGAGAGATGAAGCATGGCAGTGGCCGTGGTATGTCATAGCGGTGAATGTGACAATCTGAAATGTCAGGCCTCGTAGTTCTCAGTGAAATACTGTTTTCAGGGAAACCAAATTATATACAAAGTCTTTAAGTAAACATCTAATACTTCTGAAAGAAGAGGGTCAATGTAACCAACCCCGAAAGTTCTGGCTGATGACACAATAAATAGAAACAAACTCAGTGTTGAGTTCTGTAAGTGAGTTTGATTACCATGAGTAGGGAAATAAGCTGAATAGTATCCACTAGAGTCATTAACCTCCTTTCCTTAGAGAATGTTTACCTAAAACACATAGGTCTTAAACATTTTCCCCAAACAGTTCTAGCTAAATACTTATTCCCTAATTTTGTTTATTATTGTTTTCATTTTCAGTCATATTCATCCCAAATTCTTAAGCATTCAGCTAAATCATTGGGCACAGATCATTGAATAAGTACATTACCAAACAGTTGGCAAAGTCTGAGTCAATTATTTTAAGGTTCTGCCACTGGGAGAGTTTCCTTCCCTAATGTCCTTGAAAGATGCTCCCAATAAGGTTTTATATGATAAAGTTATGCATTTTTAAAATGCACCTGCGTATAATATATAAGCAACTATGAATAGAGGCCAATGTTTTCTTACATTGCCAATAACAGGAAATGCCTTATGAAGCCATGGGTAAACTAAGAGACAGATTGTAGTGAGCAGCAGTAGCAGGAACTGAGTAAAGTTGGGTCACTTTATCATTTCACATGGTTTCAGAATATGCTCAGATCTAAAAACACATATATTATTCGGATTCATTAATAGAATATTACCATGCAGGCCATGTTTTGTGGCTTGGTACATCAGTGGTCATGATGGAAAACTCATGCTATTTATATTTGCTAGCCTCAAGTTAATTGTGGAAAATTCTAAATGGAACTACCTATTTGTAAAGAGCTATTTCTAAAGCAATGCCATCTATTTATCTAGTTACTTGTATAGGTAGCAGAGTTTTGTTGGAAAATCTTTGTGACCTGAGTGATGATGAACCAACAGAAGCCTACCAAAGTTTACGAATCTCATCTGCATCTGATACTTAAAAGTGTCAGAGCATTTTGCTCAGAAAATTTATCGGTTGTAAAGTTATACCTTCAATTAGCCTCAGTCCTACAAGACATTCCTTCAATCATTCAGCCACAGTTTAGCTACAATGACATATCCATTTTTTTTTCAAAAGTCTAAAGGAGACACATTAGCCACAATATTTTGTTTTGATGTAGAAGGGACCACGTTGTCAAAACTTACACCTTATCTTGGAAGGAATGTCTCAACAGGATGTATATCATTAAGAATTTGGTGATTTCACTGAGGTAAATGACTGGAGGGTTTTTTGTTAGAACTGACATTATTCTCTTAAGTCAAGTCTATGGTACTTGCTATCTCTTGACCACTGACTGTAATTGACATACTGCTCAAAGTGGTAGACATTGTGGCATCAATGGAAGAAAATATCACTTCATATCCATGAAACTAAATTATTCAAAGCACTGGGGAGTTCAGAAAAATCCACAATAGGACCAAGGATGTATTAGTGACCTTCTAAAAGCAAATTGCCCTGATAGTCTTTATTGACATGGATGGAGAGAGTATTTAGCAGATCAATAGCTACATACCAGGTGCCAGGGGATGTGTTAATTTATTCAAGCAGTAAAGCCACAGCTGGTATAGCATCTGCCCTTGGCTTGACTACCTGGTTTAAGCTTATGATAATCCACTGTCCTTCTACAAACTACATCTGTTTTCTGCATTAGCTGAATAGGCAAGTTGAATGGGGATGTGATGGGAATTATCAGCTCTGCATCCTTCAAGTGCTTACAGTTCTTCCAAATGAAATATTGCTTCCCAATCATTATTATTTTAATAGAAGCATTCTGTTGGCCTAAATTTGATCTCTCTTGCAATAGTCCTTATGGCAAAAAACCTGATGTGGAGATGCGCTCATTTGCTAAACATATCTGTGCATATTTTGTACTCTAAAATTAAATAATTATATGATGAGTTCTAACACCCAGTGAGCCCACTATGAAATGAACATGGGACTAGAAAGTAATCACCAATGCCCTGATATGCTTCCTTTCTTTTGAGTGTTGAATAATAGTGACGATTTTGGTTTTCTGAAGTAAAAGTCATTTCAGAGCCAGTAAATAGTAATATGAAAAAGACTATCTCTTCTTTTTGCTGCAATTGGAACCTGCTAAAAAACTGTTGGAAAATCCTGGAAGCACTATTCACAATAAAATGTTTTGGTAATATGCACATTCCTTTAAGGGGAATGTTGGGTGTCTGCAATCAAAGAGTTCAGAGTCAATAAACAGGCTCAAATGTAGGAACTGAGTCCCCGTGACTGTTCCTTTTTTTGAATGAAATCAGACTACTTTTATTTAAAAAATCTTTTTTGTAACAGATCAAGTAATTGGTAGTAGCAATCCTCCCATATACATATAGTTCATTTCTAAGAACATAAAAAAGCACCAACCTCTCCTCTTAAATAGCTATTATAACCTTGTAATCTCTCTAACAACTAGTTCTCTGTTGTAGAAATGAAAAATATTATTTTGATATTTTATAGAGTAAATAAAAGAATATACCTAAGAATCTATATTGATTATAATATGTGTAAGTTGTATTACCTTGATATCAAAAATTGAGTCTTAGATGTATTAACAAGTAAACTATACATTATTAGATTTTTATTTTTTTGAAAACTCTCTCTCTCTCTTTCTCTGTGTATGTGTGTGTCTGTGTGGGAGTGTCTGATGGACCCTTGAGACCTAAAAATTATGACTGAAATGGCAATGCAAGTTAACCTCTATCTACAGATGAAGCTGTTTCTTATAGTCTGAAGCATTTTAATCACTGGGTGAGTCTCAACCACACTTTAGAGATCTGTCTTCTTTATCTTCTATATTTAAAGTCTACTTTACATCTTAATCACATCTAAAAAATATCCTCAACAAGCAAAATGTAGAATAATTTTTGACCCAACATGGAGCCTAGCTAAGGTTATCACATACCACAGCATATTTGACACACTTAAAATTGACCAGCTCAGAAACACATAGTCATTATTTAATTCTAAATGCATAACACATACTTTTCTCTAACAGATATTAATTTTATCAACTATCAATGATACCATAAGACGCCTTTGTGCAAAACCCAACCATGAATGACTGTTAAATCAAGAATGTATATTCTTCACAGTTTAAAATTATAAGCAGTAAAATTATCTCATGCACCTAAACATGTGATATTAAGAAAATACCATAGAATTATTTCAGAAGGAATTAAAAGTACAATAATTTATTCCATAGTGATGTGTATGTATGTGGGGTATGTACAGTGCATGTAGGTTATGGCCTTGATACAGATGTTAGAGGCCACTGTTATCTTTGTCTACCATGAATGTGTTACGGGTAAAATATCAGTCTTCAGGCTTTGAATCAAATGTCTTTATCCTCTTAGCCATCCCACTAAAAATTTCTTTTACAAGAATATTCTTATTCACTGTAAGTGGAGCAATAGGGTATAATTTGTGAAAAATCTGAAATTTCATTTCTAGGAAAATTACATGGGCAAACTAACCCACAGCTGACAGATATAGTTTTATTTTTCTTTCCCTGTTCCAATCAATAACCTTGAACAACATACTTGACACAATGGCCTTGATTTGTTTGCTCAAATCTATTTTAATTGGCAAAAATATGTTATTCTTGAAGACCAGAGATGATATTTTACCTGTCTTTATATGAGTAGGGCATTTCTCAGTGACCAGTGAAGCTTTAGCAAATGTTTATTGAGATGAAGTGGGAATTTATTTTCATATGCAATATGAATAATAGTGAGTTTGTTTTTATATACCCCATAAATAAATCAGCACCCATTTGGTTGCTTAACACAAGACAAATTCATTATCTTATTATTTTGCAAAGGATCAGCATGCTATCTCTCTCTGTCTGAAAGCTCCAAAAAAATTTTCTTGTCCATTGTATTCTTGACAAGGCTGATTTTATGTTGACTGTAGGGGCAAATTCTCCATTCTCATAATAGTAGTCACTACTAAGAAATACCAAAAGTTTAGAAACTATTTAATTGGTTGGCAGATTTCCATTCTAGAACTGCAGAAGCATTAATGAGTGACAAGTCTGTTTCATACATTGAACTTCTGCAGCCTTCTTCTGTATGAGTTCCTGTTCCAACTCTCCCACATGGTGTTCACTTACATAAACAGTATATTCTACATTTAGGATTCAAAGTGTTCACTAAGTACACAATTTTATTCCTAGTCATGTAAGTTAGCAACACTCTAGCTTCTGTACTTGGTATATTTGTAGTTATATCACTGATTGCTCTGCAACATATGTATCATTACTATTATCCTTAGATTATTGGTGAACAAACTAAGAACTGGTGATGTTATTTGACAATTTATAGTTGAATGCCAGATCGTTCTAAAATTTATATTGAAATGTAATTTTCATCAGAACTAGCTTTTTGAGTTTCACAACTGATTAGACCAGGAGGGTTTCTGACTTAGATGTTCAATCAGTGTCATTATAAACTTCAAGCCCTATTCTATGTGGTTCTTTTTAACCTAGCACTTAATCTCATGAAACATAGCAATAACAACAAAAACCTTTCATGTTGGATGTCCAGATTCTAGAATTGAATAAATAAAATTCTGTTTATTGTTCATCCTAGGGTAATTTGTTATAGATGCACAAATTCATTCTGACAGACTAATAACCTATTGGTACAAGATTTTCAGAGTCTTAGCTTAAAATAGTACTGTTGAGTAAAAGCTAACAAAATCAATAGTGTGTTTTTAAAAAGTTGATTAAGATAGAAATGTACTTTGTAAATAACAGGTATATATATATATAGAGAGAGGTGACAGATGGATAGAAATATAGATATATAAATGAATAGGCATACCTCAATGAAGACAAATACCAACACACAAGTACACATAACACTTTTTTTTTTTACAAGAGATGTATCATTACTTTATTATACCTTTCAACAGAATATTATGTTTGCTTCTGCCTCAACATTGGACACAATTTGTACACATTCATAAGTGTGAAATCTAGTTTAGTATGAAATTAGTATCTAATATTGATATATAACAAAGGTTTTCTAAAGAAGTCAAAGCCAATGAAAAAAGCAAGACATAAATGACTTAGGAGAGAACCAATTTTACTCTAATTTCATTGATAATACTATTGATTGGCAATTTCAATTTCCTCCCAAGTTTTCTTTAATGGATGTCTGAGCAGATGGCACACAGCAAACCTGAATTCTACCTCCTTGTCTTTAGATTCTAGTTCAATCTGCTCTAAAATGTCTGGCCATGCTCTTTATCATCATGCACTTCTTTTTTCCCATGGAATCTATTGAATATAACTTGCTAACTTTATATTTCTGACTAGGATATGGTAACTTGTCAAAAGGCTTGTATATATGCAACTCAATCATGCCTACTGATCTGTGTCAAGACCTTATTGACTCTCTAGACTCAAGAGAAACTTACTGGGTTATAAAGGCAGATGCCATATTTGTATCAGTCATACTATATTTTTCATACTGTTCTGTCTTTGCTGAGTGTTTTTCATGTTGCTTTTAGTATCCAATATAAAAAAAAATACACATAACACTTTGAATAAGAAAAATAATAAATAATTCATTGCTATGTAAGAGTTTCAATACACCAGCTTAAGGAGTATCTAAGTCCACTATTCTTTTGACAAATAATAAAAATTATCAATTCAGAAAGGAACAACATATTTCTTTATGTGAAACAGAAATGTAACCCAGAACCATAAAAACTATTTTAAAACATTTGTATTTAAACATTTTTGATACTAATTATAACTGAAATAAAATTTCAGCATGCTATAATAATAAATCAAACCCATAAGCCAAACCACTATCCTCAAATCCAGTAATGATTTTATAAAAATAATTAGAGAAAGGTACAAAATGTTTATTATTTTATTTCTCATTCATATTGAAATATTATATAAATAAAAATTCAAATTCAATACTATCTGCTTATTATTTTATCATGTGTCTTAATATTTGCCTATGTATCTGATATTAAAAACAGGCATATTATTTTTAAACATTTATGTACATTACATGAATGTCATTATATAAAGCTGTATGCTCAATTTCATCATCAAATGAACTGGTAACTGATAGAAAACTGAGTTACCCTCTGAATTTTTTTTTTTCCATCCCTGTATATCCTTATTGAAAGTCTCTTCCCCCTCCCACCACATCTGATCATTTTTCTTCTCTGCAACTCCCCATCCCCTCCCTGGGCAGGGAGCAGACAGTCCTATGGTCACACTGGCCCAATAATGCTTGGATCAGTCTTCACTCCCGGCCAAATCCAGTTTTGTCCCCCCTCCCTCAAGAG
>PVIH01007258.1:0-14838 GCA_004025045.1 Sigmodon hispidus | reverse complement strand
GAAAGCTGAACACAAAGAAAATATATGTGTAGTAATCTTATTTGCATTTCCACCCTTGATAAGCCATGCTTATGATTATTATCCTCTGTATAGTTATTGTTAACTCTTCGGCATTTTTAAATTCTTTTTACTGTTTTTTTGATAAATACAAAATAAAGAAGGGAAAAAAATAAAAAAAATAAATAAATAAAAAACAGAAAACTGAGTTACAAAATGTTCCTTATTACTTGGCATCAACTGTTACTCATTCAATAGTATAAGTTAAGCCACTACCTATTTCACATTCTTAGGCAAGCCCATGTCCATATCTCCTGGAACCTGTTTCCTAGGACACCAGAATCACTTCTGTGACAATTAGTGCAATAGAGGGAGAAAGGCTAAACACACAGAGAAAACAACGACTCTGCTCACAGAAGCAAACATTCAGAGACAAAATGTATACAATTTGCAAACATTGTGTAGCTAATGGTTTTTATTATAATTGCCTTAATTTCACAGTTGCAATATGAATAGCAGCAGCAAGAATAAAAAAACCTTTCAAAATTAGTATACCTGGGTGCTGATGCCCTCTAAAGGTAATTTTTTTCTTCCAATGGAGGAAATCAGTTAACCACTATAGATCTTGGATGTCTCATTCTTAATAAGGAATCTTAAATAATTCTATTATCTATAAGAAACTGACTAATTCCTGGCAGACAGCATGTGTGCTTTCAGATAATATCAGATCTGTCTGGTTTCTCAGCTTTAGACTGCCTAGACTATACCACAAATAGCAGTTCCAGCCATATGGAAGCCAGAAAATAAACCTGCTTTTCCTGTAAAACTTACAACAGTCATTATGTTTTGGTTTTTTTTTTTTTTTTCACTTTTTGAGCACAAGCACCTCCTCACTGTCTTCCATGTTCCACATCAGTGACTAACTGGGTGGTCATATACAGGCTAAAAGAAACCCACATGTCCTCAATGACTTTGTGAGTCACTATGTTTTCAAAATGCATTAGAAGAAACACCATCCTATACCCACAGGGAAAATGACTGATTGCTGAGCCATCTTCATAGTGTGCTGGTAACACCTGTCTTTGGTTACAGTTGTAACAGGGTTGCTAGTGGAACACTAAGGTAGTTAAGTCTGGATTTCTTGGGAGAAAATCTGTATTCACAGGGACTCAGAATAAACCAATGCAGCATAGGATTGCCTAGTAAGTAACAACACAGAAACCAAAAAGATGCACTGTCAAGTATAGGAATTGAGTTATAGTGTATCTTTTGCCAAGGCAAAGTATTAACTCTTTCAATGAGAAATTGTTATTAAAAATTAAAATACAACAACAAAATTTCTCCATTTCCCTTTTCTCCATCTAATTTCATCCATGTACAATACACTTCCTCTGCTCTCTCTCAAATACATGACCTGCAAGCTCTTTTTAAAATTGGTGGCATATATATATATATGTATATGGTATAACTATAAGCTTATTATCTTATTATGTGCCTTAATATCTCCGTGTGTGTGTGTGTGTATGTGTGTATGTGTGTGTGTTTGCAATAGATATATTACAGTTACTCTCATTTATTTGTATCTATATGATTTCAGGGGTAAACATGTAATATAGGATAACCAATTGGTGTGCTAATCTCCAATGAAGAATATTTTCTCCCCATTTGAACATTTCTTAATTGCTTGTAGTTCTTTTTCTGGTGTTAGAAACCCTTAAGATTTCCCCCTCAGATACATTGTTGATACTGTTCTCAATAAGATCTTGGTTAGGTAATTTCAAAGTATTTATATCTTTACACCAAAAAGAGAATGTAGCTCTCTTCCTACAATGAAGAAACTTTTCTATTAAAGATTTAAAATATTACATAAAACCACAAGTGGTCAAATTATGGAGATGTTATTGTATGGTATTCAACCCCAACTCATCCATCTGCAGCTCAGCTACTGTACCACAGGCTCTAGATATAACAATAGTCCTTGCCTTCTGTGAAACTTCATGGGAACAGAACTATAATCCTCTGCCAGATACCTAATACAACCACAGTCTTCTGAATTCCTAATTGAAATTTCTCCCAAGGCTTTTTACATTGCCAAGGATTACTACCTGTTTACAGGAGTCTAATCTAATTCAGTTCAAACTAACCAAGCCCATTTAAAATCTATGAACTAGCTAAAAACTGGATTTAGAAAAACTAAGTAATTATAATCATGTAATGACTAATAAATATGGATTCAACTGACATTTTTAAAAGCACTGCAGTTAGAGTGTCATGAAATTAGTTATTTAATGAATTTAATCCAAGGCACCAATGCACCAGAGTTTGTTCTATAATTCTATATAAATACAATTTCCTGGTTGGGACTATATAACAAATGCACTAAAAATAATAGCAATCCAGAAAAATTAAGTTAGAGGTATTTATACTATAATTGTCTTGTAAAAGTTATCAGGAGACTGAGTTACATTTGCATATAGTCATAGAAGCACAACTGCTTTTATATTGGAATATTTGTATGTACAAATTACCAAGTTTGCGCCAGTTTTTGCAATTACATAAGATAGTAGAGATGTTATTAAGTAAAAGTTCAATAGACATACTCTGGGCAGAAGCATAATCCAGTGGCAGTGTTTCTGTCCAACATGTGCAGGACTCTGGGTTCAATTCCCAGTACTACAAAAGCAAGCAAACAAACAAAAAGGAAAAGCAAATATCTTAAATTTAAATTTTATTGAATAAGAACAAATAAAACAAATAGATTGTACTAAACTAAAACAACTTTCTAAGTATCCATCTAAAATACATAGCTAAAAGAAATTAGAAATTTTAAAAAATGGATTAAAATTCATTTTCTCTATATAGTGGCATAGTTCTGTGTCCTCAGTAACACAAAGGAAGTGGATTGATTGCCTTGAATAAAGCAAGTAATAGTAATATGCACTAGGAAATTTTCATTAATTCTAGATACATCGTTGGTTTAAACAAAGAGACCCCAAAGTGAACTTATTTTGTATGATTTTTTCTTTTAGTTTTTTAATTATTACTTTGTTTTAATGGAAAATTAAGACAATAAGTTTAAACTCACAATTTGAAATGTTAGACAACAGTCATATTATCATCAATATTTTTAACATATAGTGTGAACAAATGACTTTTAAGCAACAAAGGAAAAGGACTCATTTTGAAAGTGCTAAGCATCATGTGTTTCTATATCAGAGCATCCCCAGATAAAGGCATATTTTGAAAGAACATGTAATAGTTGATGCTATATCAAATATTATCTTAGAATGTTTGCTATTTGCTGTGCATATAAGAAAACAAATTTTTTCTTTTTTCTCTTTTGAAGTTTGTAATGATATTTATGTACAGAAACTTAGCAGTGTGCATTTATTTAACCCAGCTTAGTGGTGAGTTCTTTGGCCTTTTTCCTTCTCCAGCTTGACAATTCGAGCCACAGACTTATGACCCAGGACATTGCCTCCCCAGTGGCGTCAGATCTCATCGTATCTGTCATTGTAGTTGGTCCTAATAGCTTCCACCAGCTTAGCCAGAGCACCCTTGTCTTCCGAGTTAACTTGGATGAAGGCAACGGTGGTACATGTCTTCCTGTGGACCAGCCGCCCAGCCTGGCCTTTCCCTTGATGATGCAGTAGGAGACCCCCATCTTTCCACACAAGGCAGGCAGGAAAACCACCAGCTCAATGGGATCTACATCATGGGCAATCACCACCAGTTGAGCCTTCTTGTTCTCCACCACGGTGGTGACTGTATTGACACCTGCTCGAAGGACAAGTGATCTTTTAGTTGGGACGTCCCCCTTGCCAGCAGCTTTCTTCTCAGCACAGCCAGCAAACTTTGCTTCTTCTCCTGATTTGTCTCTGGCCAATACTTGTGGGCAAGCTTAAGCAGCTGAGTAGCTGTTCTTCCGTCCAGGGCCTGGGTGAACTGGTTAGTGGCAGGAGGTACTTTGAGCTGCTTATAAAGAATGGCTCTTTGCCTTTGCAGTCTATTGTAGCGAGGCCATTTGAATAAGCATGTGGGCTCTCTTGTAGGCTGGATGTCCTGCCCAATGCCAAGTTCTTAGGCCTTTTCTTCACCACCTTTTTGGTCTCCTGTTTCTTCATGACGGTGGGGGCCGGGGCCACCTTCTTTCCCTTGGCCTTCTTTCCCTTGGGCATCTTGCACGGCTGGAGGAGAGCTTCTTTTTTTTATTATGAAAAAAAGTCTCATTTTTTATCCATGCAAGCCCTTGATAAAACTCCTTTCCCCCTCCCACTCCTCCCAGTCACTCACTCTTCTCCCCATCTCTTTATCTCCTCCCCAGTCCCAAGGTCCCAATGTGGCTTAATTCAGCATCCATTGCAGGCAGATCCACTTTCCTCACCCTAACATCAAGACTGGGTCAGATGTTCCTCTAGAAGGAATGGACTCCAAGGTGTCGGTCCAAGGTGAAAACAAAATTATTTAATAGAATTAGAGAGTAAGTAGTGTTCAAGTTTGGGTCCCACATTTTAATAATAGTTTTATTTGACTAACTTTTATAATAAATATATTAATGGGACTTTGGGACCTCCTGCCCTTGCTGGGGAGGAGATAAAGTGATGTGTAGAAAAGAGAGTGACTGGAAGGAGTGGGAGGGGGAAGGGAGCTTGAACAAAGGAATATGTGGATAAAAAAAAAAACCGAGACTTTGTTCTTTGAATTTTTACAGTTATTGTTTTGAACTAAGAATTAATGTTTTCTACCAAAGTAGTTTTTATTCGTTTTGTTTTGTTGTTGTTTAAAATTTACCCTTAACATTCATTATATTTTATTTCATAATGTGGGCTTTTTAATGAGTCCATATGCCACTGTTGTATTAACAATTCTATGAAATCAAAAACATCATTGAAAGAATATCAGCTACTTGGTAACTAGAGCAGGAAACACAGATGAGCAGTGAGCAGCCCACGTGGCTCTTGCAGAAGACCTGAGTTCCGTTCTCAAACTTTTGCAACTTCAGCTCTCAGGAATTCATTGACTTCTTCTTGCTTCTGAGGATACCCTACACAAGTACAATACATTTATGCATGCAGGAAAATATTCATACAAATAAATTAAAAATAAGACTCTCCAAAAAAAAAAAAATGAACTGACATGTCTCCCAACTGAATAGCCAATGGAACTGCAGAAATTAACTTAGTTCCAACATTCACTTGAATCTAGAGCCAAGACAGCCCTCCAGGTATGGCATGTGATGAAAAGACAGAGAAAGATGAGGAACTGGAAGGCTGCCTGTGCTTGTTAAAGTGCATTATGCTAAGAATAAATCTGTTTGACCTGTACTACACGAAAATGATCAGCTGGACAGAATTTTATTTCAATTTTCTCACTAATACCAAGATCCATAGATTAGAAAATAATTTAAAGCTAAATCAAAATTTGCTTCAACAGATATTCAAATGGTGAAAATAGTCTCTGAAAGTGTAAAGGTCTTTACTATATTTTTTATTAGGAATAAAGCCTTATTTTTTATCTATGTATACCATTGTTCAAGCTCCCTTCCCCCTCCCTCCCCTTGTAGTCATTCCATCTTCTCCACATCACTTTATCTCCTCCTCAGCAAGGGCAGGAGGTTCCAAGGTCCCATTTAGGCTTAGTTCAGCATCTCCTGGCAGATCTGCTTTCCTCACGCCAACACCACGACTGGGTCAGGGGTTCTTCTGGAGGGAGTGGGATCCAAGGTGCCTGTCCAAGTTGTTTCAGATCCCAAGCTGTTCAGTGGTTGTGGTTTGCAGCTTGGACATGCTTTGCTTTTTGCATTTTTGTTTAGAGTCCAGTAATGAGGGAGCACATCCCCTGCTTATCTTTCAGAGTTTGTGATACCCCTCACTCAGGAGGATATTCTGCAAGTCCATCCATTTGCCAGCAAATTTTAGGATATCATTTTTTTCTTACTGCTGAGTAGTACTCTATTGTGTAGATTACCACAGTTTGTTAATCCATTCTTCAGTTGAGGGGCATCTACGTTGTTTCTAGGTTCTTGCTATTACTAATAATGCTGCTATGAACATAGTTGAGCTAATGCCTTTGGAGTGTGAATGTGCACCTTTAGGGTATATGCCCAGTAGTGGATTGCTGGATCCTTGGGGAGATGGATTTCCAGTTTTCTGAAAAACCATCATACTGCATTCCAGAGTGGCTGAACAAGTTTCCCTTGCTCTGCAAACTCTCCAGCATAGGCTGTCATCTGTGTCTTTTACTACAGTCAATCTGTCAGGTGTAAGGTGGTATCTCAATGTTGTTTTGATTTGCATTTGTCTGATGGCTTAAGATGTTGATCACTTTTTCAAGTGCCTTTCAGTCATTTGTAATTCTTCTACTGAGAATTCTCTTATTTTTAAGAATTTTTCAGTGAGACAAAAATACAGTCCTTATGTTATCTAATGCATATGTTTAATGTAGAAAATTGTTATTTAAAAACTATGAAAGTTGGTATAAAAAGCACTCCTGACTATAATAATTAATAGTAACAAGAGACTGCTAAAATCTATAAAACAAATGTGCAATTTCATTTTATTTTTAATTATCATTTAAAGCTACATGTTAAATCTCATATTTGTGGCTGGTGCTATTATTCAGTGTTTAATATATTTGTCTTGTAGGCATAAATGCTAAATTCAGATCTCTAAAATCAATGTTTACAAAAATCCATAAGTGATAACTATGAGGACTGTTGACCCAGTAGTGATTGGAAAAAAAAGATAGAGGACCTTGTGGACATTGAGAATCAAATCTGTCAACTCTCAACTCTATATTCAATGAAAGACTACATTCCAAAAATATGGTAATTATCAGTAAAGAAATATACATTGACCTTCACACACATATGCATTCCTCATATTTTTATTTGCAACTGTTAGAATATAAGTTTTATCCTAAAATTATAAGTAACAAATTAGATAAATGTTATGTTACTTTATGTGAGTTTATACAATATATAATGTGGTTACATAAAATAATCATTTAGTGAAATACATTATCAGCTTGGTTATAATTATACCCATGATACAACAAAACTACTACACATGATTTTTGGACAATTTATTGATTCAAAATATATTTGTAATTTTAAAATGTAAAGTTATAGCATGTGTATTTTATGTAACATAAGTGTATATAAATTTTACAAAAGAAGATTTTTATTTGACAATCTACTTAATGATTCAGCAGCATCACATGGTTTTGTCCAAAAGTTTTTATGGTATAAATTTTATTCACTCTGTAAACAGGGCAACATTGCTTTTATAAGGTAATCTAGGATTTTTTGCTTTTCTCAATCTACACTTTTCTTTTTACCTTGAACTAATCATTGGCTACTACACACCTACAAAGAATTAAAGATGATGTACACCCATTACTTCTTCCACTGAGTATTCAGGTCACTGCCCTTCTCTTAGGTCTTTAACTTGGCTATCATGAGAATAGGGTAGAAATTACATTGTGTAACTGAGCCTGAGTTTTTAGAGTTACAATATTCTGTATTGGCACTCTAAACATTCTCCCAAGGAACTGGGCTTCCATGCCATGAAAAGGCTTCACCCGCAAGCAATGATTATATATGGAGTAGCAAGAGTACTTACATGGATTGCCTGAGTGAGTCTCTATCACTGTCAGTAACAATTCATAACAAGAAAGAACATCATGAGGTATTGCTCCCAGGAAGCTTCCAGATACAGCAATTCCAATTGAAAACAAATGGAGAATAATTGTTGCATGACACATGTCAAGTCATAGAGTATGACAGGTTGAAAAGTATTTTGTTTTGTAATGTTAAAATGGATAGTTTCAATTATTTTGAAAGGTTACAAACAAAATGGAATTTGTTTAAGCAAGTGTACATGCTTAAGTTCTTGACTTCATTTCAACACTATGAATGTTCATGTTAAGTGGAAGATTGAGCTCTCTTTATGTTCTATGTCAATGTTGGCAATGGCTGGCAGCTCACCGTGACTGCCATGTGTAAAGCTTAGAATTTGGTGTGATTGTTACTCCTTCTGGATTGAGGTCAAACTCAGTATGTGTCTTATTTTTTTTTTGCTTTTACTTTTTTATTATGTATAAAGTCTCATTTTTTTAATCCATGTATCCCCTTGTTCAAACTCTCTTCCCCCTCCTGCCCCTCCTAGTCACTCTCTCTTCTCCTCATCTCTTTATCTCCTCCCCAGCATCATCTTCAAACTTCTGTTTCCGCAAACAGGAGTGGACTCAAATATTCTCATACACCCTTACTATGAGCTGAATTTATTTTATCTCTTTGTTTTGGTTAAATGAGGCTCCAATATAAATGGAAAGCAAAACAAAAACTGTATGAATCACTATAACTAACAGGAAGCTAAAGGATGAGATACTGATGGTGTAGAAAAAAAAAAAAGTGGTAAGCAGTAGATCACAACAAGGTCAAGTCAAGAAACATTGATGGAGAAGTACTGCCCACACAGGTTAAAGAAAGGTTAAAGTTTATGAAGAACTGATAAAAGACATTGGATCTAATAATGAGAAATTAGTAGTAAGGAAGTAAAGGAAATAATAACAAGCCTATACTTCAAGGAATTTTGAAGGGAGAAGAAGAGAATACCCCAAAATAGTCACTAAAGTGCACAGGTTATCAACATTGAAGATACACAAGTGAGTAATAAATTATCCAGAATGAATCTGAATGTACGATAATAAATCTCAGACTAGTGATTTTATAACATGAAGCATTTCATTTAAGAAATGTGCTGTTA
This sequence comes from Sigmodon hispidus, assembly GCA_004025045.1. NCBI lineage: Eukaryota > Metazoa > Chordata > Mammalia > Rodentia > Cricetidae > Sigmodon > Sigmodon hispidus. Next base: position 6,073 of record PVIH01007258.1, on the reverse strand, counting down.
TAAATTCCTAAATGATATTGGCAGTGTTTGAAAAGAGAGCACATGGCTTATTTAGAAGCCACATCTGGGTAGTTTTCATTTATTTTCATTTAAAGTTATAGCCAAATTCATCTTAAACATTTTGTTGTATAATTTTACAATATTTGAATATGTAGTGGTTTCTGCCTTGGGAGAAGCATAATTAAAACTTAATTATGGGTTCATTTAAAATTAGAACACTTTTTTTTAAAAGAGAAGAAACTAATTCATTTTATCAATTCTATGCACATTTGCTTATGATCTTAAAGTCTAATGTTCAAGTTTTAATTTTTATTAGAGTAGTATTAAGCTGATAGTAGGTCTAGGGCAAATAACCAAGGTAAAGTCTGTGATGTCCAAAGTTTAGATTACCTGAATCCTTATAAAATGTGAGATGTTGCAACATATGTTTGCAAACATAATTTTGGTGGCTGACCTGTGGAGTTTGCTGGCTAGCCTGCATAGGAAGAATTGCAGGATCCACTTCAATGAGAAACCTTAATCAGACCGAGTATTCATGAACATTTTTAAAGAAGTCAGTATTACTCTAATACCTAAAATAGGTAAAGACATAACTAAAGAAAACTATAACTCAATATCCCCAATTAACATAAATAAAAAAATTAATCAATAAATTGCTTGCAAATTGCATTCATATGTATCATCAATCACAATCAAGTTGGCTTTATATCAGAGATATAAGGATGGCTTGACATACATTAGTCAAAAAATTTACCATATCAAATATATGAGCTTAAATACAAAATCACATCATAATTATACATCATATATATATATATAAATGTATTTGAGAGAGAGAAAAGTGAATGCAAATGACATCAACATTTCAAACTCAGCTCCACACAGAGCTGCCATTTATTTATTTATTATTCATAAAAATGTTTTATTTTCCATGTATCCCATGCTTCCCTTCCCTTCCCTTCCCTCCTGCAAATCCTCCCAGTCAGCTTTCAGTTTACCCCCCACCCACCACCCCCAGATCCCCCCCCCAATAAGGGCAAGAAGTCTCAATGTGTGTTAGCTCAGTGTGGAGCATCCACTCCAGGCAAGTCAGATTTCCTCATCCCAATGTCAAGACTGAGTCAGGCAATAAGAAGAGAAAGGCCCTCCAAAATTAGGCAACTGGCACGTCAAATGGACCATCGAAGGATGGGATCAGAATGTGTTCCTGTCAATGGCCTGGCACCTTTGAGAGCTGCATGTTTTGGCAAACTTGTACACACCTATACAAACATAACTACCATAAATAATAGGAATGTAGGAAGAGAAAGAAGGTGGGAGGGAGGGAGAGAGAGAGAGAGCAAATAACATTTTTTTGTTTTCAACGGTTTTAAATTCACAGGACTGCAGGGACTCAGCATTGACACACCATATGGCAATGGCACAGAGTTTAGTTAGACTTTTTTCTCTTAGAATAGAGAATGTTTAATTTTATGATGATATGAAAGCATATAAGACTGAGCAAGATAACATATGCTATCCTTAAACTATTCTGTGAAATTCCTTATAGATTGTGTTTAGTATCTAATTGGAAATCTCTCTGTTGTTATCAATGTTTCTCCAAAATTAAGAGTAGAGGCTTTATTTTATTTAATACATATTTTCATCCTCAAGTAGAGTCAAACACTTCCTGGGAAATGAAAATAAATATTTTAGAAGGTATCTAGAGATGTCAAATATAGTACCGTTTGTATATGGAGTGGGTGTGTTTCTCTATTTTACTAAAATACAACCAGAAAAAAAAAAAAACCCTTAAGTAATGTCTCTCTGGAGGGCAATCTGATATCTATTATTTTCACATATTTGTGAATAAAATATTTTAATGTCTTCTTTGAATTAATTATTTTAATTTAACTAAAGCTAAAGAAGACCACTTAAAAATTGGTTAGCATTTGTCCACAGGTAGTAGGAAAAAACCAACTCCCTAAAGCCCTTCAGGTTCCACAAAAGCCACCTCATACACATGATACCATAGTGACCTAAAATTTTGTGAATCATTACACAATGCTTAGAAAATGTGTAAAGCCAGGTTGAAGCTCTCATTTCCTAACTTTTGAATAAATAGCTAGTGAAATGCTTTCTTTCCATTTATTTACCATAAAATTTTCAGGGAAATTTCAATGTAAGCAATGACTGGGAAAATAGAGTAATAGAAGCTAGTTGAAGATCATGGTGAGCTGCAGCTGCCATTGTATAGATGCAGCTAAAGAAAGCACGAGTCACCATGTGCTGGTGAGAGCATAGCGATTCATATGAGACATAAAGGTTTAAATTAAGATGTACTAATCACTAATGGAAGACATGTAATTCCTGATACAAATATTGCCTGATAAGCCTCAAAGTATTTTAACATTAAAAGCTGATTCTTCCTCAAGATAACTACATAATGTTACATATCTTTGAAGATCAGCTAGTGCACATGAGCTGTGGAAGATGCTATAGAACTTGTAAAAGCAGTTTCACTTTACAGATAAGAAATCAGGCTTCTGTAAAGAGTAAGCCTTTTCAGTATTTTTAGTTATTCTTGTTTGGAAAACTTTTAAGTATTCATTTTTCTCTTCTGTTCTACAATGATACCCATTTTGTAGGCATTGTTTATAACGTAATCTAATCTTAGAGACATATTACTAATTTTCTTTTCAATGCTGGTTATTTTAATGGCTGAGAAGGAGCACACTTGTTGAATGGACTTTTTTTTTCTATAGATAGTCCTATTTGGTTCAAGGCTAGGAGGCAATCTCATCTGGGGTTTGCATTTATGGTTCTCTCTCTTTCTAATCTTTTTATAAACTTTGTCATGATCACGAAAAGACAAGGGAAATAACTGTTTCTGTTGTGACACAAAGACAAACTACTTTCAGTTTAAATATACTCCTGGCTAGAAAAATGCAATAACCCATGGTATCTATGGTAATACATTAAACATTTTTTGAAGTTAAATTGAGGAATTATACATGTATACAAACAGTCTTTGTGTGAGTGATTGGATTTCCCCCCCTCTGGGAACAATAAGAGTATTTCAAAATTTTCCAGATCAACTCCCTCAAGTTGAAAAAATATTTAATTTCAGTAAATCTGTTAAAGCCTAGAGAAAAGAAGAATCAATAATAAATTCAAATCAATCTATATATGCAACATGACCAGAGAATATATTTTGATAGGAAATGTGTTTTCACATGCATGCTCTAAGAAAATATCTTCTGACTATGAAAATCAATTGGCTTTTTGGCATTAATCATTTCATGTACCCCCCTTCTACTTTCTGTTCATATCAGATTATCCTTCAGGTTTTATTGTACTGACTGTCCCTTGTTTATTACATGTATTCACCATTAGCATTAAGAACACCCTTGTGTTAATTACAAAATGTAACTAAACAGTATTTTCTCCTTCCTTTTCAATATAAGACAGATCCAACAGTTTACAGGAAAACATGAATGCATTTTGAGTTTTAAAAAGAAATGTGGGAGAAAAGAAATTATCTTGGGAAATATATATATATATATATATATATATATAGAGAGAGAGAGAGAGAGAGACATTATTGGAAGAGATATCCTTCCAAATTAATAATGAGATTCTGAATCTAAAAATGTCAGTTGAAAACAAAAGAGATACTCCAATTATAGTAACAGACCTTGGCTGAGAGAGATGGAGGCAGAGGCACAGACTTTTCATATCACCCACATAAATCATGTTGTAGGTGTTAGAGCTCTTAGGAACAAGTTCCTGGCCCAGTCTAGCCCTGAGGTCAGGACCAATAGTCTCAGATAATCACACAAAGTCTTATATTAATTACAATCTGTTTAGCCTATGGCTCAGGCTTATTACTTGTTAACTCTTAAACTAACCTATATGTCTTTTCTTGTTTAGCCAAGCAGCATTTTTGTTGTCTTTCCTCTGGTTCTGCTGGCATCTGACTCTTCTCTTCCTCTTCCCAGAGTTTCCTTGGTCTCATAGTCCCACCAGTCTGCCCTCTTGCCAGTCAGCATTTTACTAAACCAATAGAAGTGACATTTTTTTTTAAATGTACAAGAGCACAATCCCATAAAAAGAACTAGTCATCTATTTCTGTCAACAGGCTGTAGAATTCAGCTATGAAAACACTAATGTAGAGTTTCTGTGAGGATATAGTATAGATGCAATCAAAATCTATTATAAATTTAATTAAGTAAAAGTTGTTAGCTTTATTTGATAAGGGCTGGTAGACTTATGCAGAGAGTTCAAGTTTGAAGAGTAGAAACTAAGTTCTCCAAAAAAGACACTCTTCCTAGACTAAAGTACAAGACTTTGCCATTCTGTCCCACAATATCAAATCTGGTACCTGCTTCCTCGCATGCCATTACCTGATTTTCACCAATAAAACATTATGTTTAGTATACTTTCTAAAAGGCATCTATATACACATGTATGTATAGATTATATAAATATTGCCAAATATTACCTATATAATTATTATATATATATAATTGGTTTTGAACCCTGAATGATGCATGCTAGAAAGGCATCCCTCCATGCTCTAATGGACACTTTAGACAATCCTTGCTACCATGAGAATAAATACAATTTTTAAAAAAATAAGACTTTATTAAAAAGAGTATTTTCAACTAGCAAATGACAGCTATTTCCACATGAAGATGACCTTATTACCTCAGATTTGTTCTCACAAATTTATTCACTTTATTTTCCAAATATCTACAAAATATTCCCCAAACTACTCTACTTTATCATTTTCACATTTCCACAAAATGTTGTGTGGGTCAGTTTTGTCCCTACACCCAGTATTCTCTGTAGATACATCCAAACAGGTGAAAAAAAGAGAAATACTTGCCATTGTTGTACATTTAAAGTGATGTCTTGATTGTGTCAGTCATAACAGGATGTTCAGCAATTGATAATGAGATACTTTGTTACTTTAAAATCAGCTGTTTTGAAAATATTTGCATGTGATACATAATTTTCCCTAAATCTTGATAGCACTGTTTCAGGTAGCTCCGCTAGCGAGATTCCTCTTGAGATGAAATATGCCCTGACGCTACTTCCTGAACATGAAGTAGTAGGCAGCTGGGACACACATTTGCTCTTACTTGGGTTCTAGGGACCTGAAATCTGATCCTGATTCTTAAATAGTATGCACTTAATCTGCTGAGATAACTTCCCATCTTCTAGAGTATCATGTCTTATTTTCAAATGCAAAAAAGTGTTTAGAATGTAAGAATAAAACAATAGAAAACTGTGTGCTCCTCATACAGGTTCTCAATGCAGTTACACACCTTGCCCTGCTCAGTGCCAATGAAGAAAGGTTTCCTCAAATAAAAGAAGTTGGTGTAAATTGCAATAAACAGCAACACTTTAAAATAATTGCCTAATCAATATTAATTCCTCTGGTATCTATTTAACAGCATTAATCACAGTGAACTCATCTAGTATTAATGTGAATGTCACAAGTAATTCAATTGAATTTCCTCTGTAATTCAACAATAATTACCTTAACTTGGCTATTATTATAAAGTGTTATTCAGTAAACTTAAAAATAAAACAATAAAATGATACATTCCATAATTACAACATAGGGCTATTCATTATAGCTACATATAATAAACTAATTCAATTTCTTTGAATGTTTGAGTTTATTGGTATATATTGGCACTCATACTTACAAAATTGTAACATTTTCTTTAACCATATTTGTCAGAAAAAATAATAGAATCATATAAGAAAATTTCAAATACTAACATTTACAACTCAGCAAAATATATACTTTTAACTATTAACTTCCTGTGCAAAAGAGACATTCATGTTTTCTTAGAACACAGTTTTCCATTAATGTGTCAATATTTTTTTTTCTGTTTCCTTCATTCTCCTTCCCTGAGGTCATCAGGATTGACCGGCCACTCAGATGGACATATTTAACCTAGATATTCTCCCTTCACTTTGATTTTTATTAAAATATGCTGAAAGTCAAGAGGATGTTGTGGGAGATTACATAAAAAATGTGGGGGGAGGAAATAGAGGACAAAGGAGGGGAGGAGAG
>PVIH01007257.1:32451-102374 GCA_004025045.1 Sigmodon hispidus | reverse complement strand
TTTTTTTTTTTTTTTTTTTTTTTTTTTGATTTATTTATTTATTATGCATACAGTTTTACAGAAGAGGGCGCCAGACCTCATCATAGATGGTTGTGAGCCACCATGTGGTTTTGCTGGGAATTGAACTCAGGACCTCTGGAAGAACAGTCAGTGCTCTTAACCTCTGAGCCATCTCTCCAGCCCCTGTTTTGTTTTCTTAATAGGGTTTCTCTGTGTACCCCTGGCTGTCCTGGGACTCCCTCTGTAGTCCAGGCTAGCCATCTCTCTAGCACTTTGTTTTTAATATCTAAGGAGGATACAATAGAAACTTCATTTATACTGAAGTGATGCTTTTGTTTCCTAAATTAGATTTAAAATTTTGCTCAATGTAGAGGGCAATTTAGACAATGAGGAAGTATTGCATGAATTCTACTTGGTCTTATAATAATAATAATGTAAAAAACTAGAGTCATATATTGGGGAAAAATATCTGAGAGACAGAGGAACAAGCTACAGCCACTTCACCTAGTCAATTCCTCAGACCAAACTAGATCCTGTCTCCACAGTCCTCAGACTGAATGAATCTAAGTCCTCTTCAAGAAGGCAAAGACTAGACTCCTGCCTCCTCTTTCCCCGCCCATCTATCACTTCCTCCTTCAACTTTCCTAGTGCTGGGATTAAAGGTGTGTGCTACTCCTGCCTGGCTCTGTTTGGCCTTAAACTCACAGAGATCTAGAGAATCTCTGCCTCCTAGTGCTCAGATTAAAGTCATAGGTCACCACTCCCTGACCTTCATGGCTTGGCTTTGTCCTCTGATTTTTCAGATAAGCTTTACAAAGGTAGGGAACAGGCGAAAGCACTCAGGAATTGGACAAGAGGTCATACACTCACCTTCCTAGTTTTACCAGCATAGTGAGTTTTTCTGTTTGTTTGTGGTCAATATGTGAATTCAGTTTTTGGATATTGAAATGACAAGAACAGTTTCTGAATTGCAGAGGAATCCAACACGTGCCATTCCTGAGGCAGTGAGTGTGAACCTGGGCATTCTTTTTTTCCTCCAACAGGGTTTCTCTGTGTAGTCCTGGAAGTCCTGGAGCAGGCTCTGGAGACCAGGCTGGCCTTGAACTCATTAATTGAATATTAATTATGCCTCCTGAGTGCTGGAATTAAAGGTGTGAACCACCATTCTCAGCTCTGGACATTCTTTTTAATTCCATGAGCCATCAGCATAGTAGGAATTAGATGCCACTGGTCACTGAACACATTTGTCCATTGACCCACTTAGAAAAAGTGATTTATAAAATAATTTGTTTTAGAAGGAGAGATTTCATAACCTAAAACTGTTTCCATTATCCTTGTGCTTTTTTTTTTTTCAAGATAGATTTCTCTACGTAACAGCCCTGGTGGCTGTTCTAGAACTCACTATGTAGGCCAGGCTGTCGTCTTGAACTCACAGAGATTATCTGTCTCTGCCTCTTGAGTGCTAGGATTTTTCTTCTGTTTAAAACTATCAAATCGAGCTGGAGAGATGGCTCAGCAGTCAAGAGCACTGATTGTTCTTCCGGAGGACCTGAGTTCGATTTCCAGTGTCCACGTGGCAACTAACAACTGTCTGTAATTTCAAGATCTGACACCCTTACACAGTTATACATGCAGGCAAAACACAAATTCACATAAAAATAAATATTAAAACTATCAAATCAGTGCTGAAGGGATGTTTCTCAGTTAAGAACATGGACTGGCCTCATGTAGGATCCAGGTTCAGTTCCCAGTAACCCCAGTAACATACAGTTCACAACCATCTGTATGTAACTCAGTTCCAGGGGCTATAACAACTTCTAAGCTCTGCAGGCACTAGGCATGTATACAGTGTGATAGACCCCAGACTCAGGGTACTATCCTCGGGAAGGGGGACCCCAAGAACCCAGACTCCAGGCCATTGATGTAAAATAACATGAGGTTTATTACATTTGCAGACAGGCTACCTCCCTGCCTTGGGAAGCAAGGGAGTAGCAAGGGAGGGGCAATCCCATATCTCTTTTAAAGGCTAAGACCATAAAATCAGCATAGCAACAGGGGCAACACATGATTGGTCACTTTAAAGGTCACACTATGATCGTAAGGTTGCTCACAGTAGTCATGGGGTTGCCTCAAGACCAGCTGGTTAGGGGGCTTTTACAACCGGGTGTTGGTCACCGCTATTCTGCTTGGAACTTCTGGTATTTTAATCACAGGTTCGACCAGACCATTATGTCCTATCTGAGTTGATTATGGCTATCTGGGCTGGGTCACTCTGTTTCCTGGGACAGACTTTTAGACTTTTAGTTCCTTGTTCTCATGGCGGGGCTCTGCTGAATACCTGAACTGAATGCCTGGGTCAAGCCCTAGAACCCAGGGTCCTTCACAATGCATAGACAAATGTGAGCAAAAACACATACAATATAAAATAAAATTTCAGAAAAACCTATAGTCTTGGGAGAAAAATAGATTTTATATTTTTTAAAAAAATCAATGAGCTATTTATAATTAAAAAATAAAAGGAATCTTTGAGTGCCAAAGATATCACAGGTTGCTGAATGAACAACAAATGATATAAATTAACAAATTATTAGAAATGAAATTGATGTAATTTTAGTCATTGAAAGAGGAAATACAGAGCAAGAGGCGAATAGATTTAGCTTTGTGTGAAAAGCTGTGGACTGCTTTGAGTGCACTGCTTCTTATTTGGATTGCATGATCATAATCAGCCTCCTCATGCTCTATTTCTACCATTTTAGAATGAAGATAAATATAAAGTGACACAGAGATTGTGTCACAGAGAATGACTAGATGTAGGATTATTTTTAATAGGAAATTTGAATGTTCCAGTTGGTGAAAATGAGGACATGTGGGTGTGTGGGTGTGTGGGGGAGTGGCACACACCTTTAATCCCAGCACTTTGGAGGCAGAGGAAGGCTGATCTCTGAGTTTTAGACCAACTTGATCTACACAGAGAAACCCTGTCTAGAAACACCCCCCTTCAAAAAAAAAAAAAAAAAAAAGGAGAAAAAGAAAATGAGGGCATGACTGCTTCTAGATATAGCCAAGAGGAAGACTTTCATTGTAGATATGAGGGAAAGAACAGAGGTGTCTGGAAGAGTCACCTAAATGTAACCAGAAGAATTGACTGGGTCATGAGAAGAGAGAGTGACAGATGCTCCACAGGGATGAAATATTCAACATAAAATTTGTTGTAAGAGATATTCAAAGCATTTCCAAATTTTTAATGGATTATGCAACAGCACTTTTAAAATGAAAGAAATTTTGGGATAATGTAAGTATAAATAAAAGCAATAACATTCAAACCCAAAAGTTAAATAATTCATATGATTTTAAAGGATATATGTAGTCTATAACTCTTTAAATAATTCACACTTTGGAGAATCGTCTTCTTTGCGCCTTGGGTTCCTTGTTGGTTTTGTGCGGAACAACACCTGCTTGCAGAGGCATGTTGAGGGCTCTGTACTGTCACATCCCATGTGTGACAGTGCTTAGACTCACTGGCCACTCAGCCCCCAGAAGCCAGGGCATATAAAAAGCCCTATGCTGTGACCTCACAGTCTTCCTTTCTCTACGGATGTGGGCTCACCCTTGTTTCCTGTGTCTTTCCCTCAGCTCCATCCCAGGAGCTTGCACTTGCTGTTGTCTCATCTCTTCTGTTGTTTGCTTCCAGGGAACTTACTTTACTACCCCAGTGTCCCCCTTAAATCTGCTGTCTATGCCCCTTTCTCTCTCCCTTCTGTCTTGCTTTTTTCTCTCTTCTTCCCCTCTCTCCATCCCTCCCTTTCTCTCTCCCTCTCTTTTTCTATTGTTTTGTTTTCGAGTTCTTATTTTTTGAACATTTATTTGGGGATAGGAGTTTGAACGTCACAGTTTGAGGGCAGCCTGTGGGAGCCAGCTCCTTCTTCCCATCTTGTGGGTCCTTAGCAATTGAACTATGGTTGGCGGGCTTGGAGTTTACTCACTGACCCATCTTGCTGGCCCCTGTTTTCAGGGTTTTTTTTTCCAATTAAAAAAATATATACACTGGGGGGCTGGAGAGGTGGCTCAGAGGTTACGAACACTGACTGTTCTTCCGGAGGTCCAGAGTTCAATTCCCAGCAACCACATGGTGGCTCACAACCATCTATGATGACATCTGGTACCCTCTTCTGTATACTGTATACATAATAAATCTCTAAAAAAAAAGTACATTGGTATTTTGCCTGCTTGTATGTATATATGAGGGTGTCAAGTCCCCTAAAACTGGAGTTACAGACAGGTATGAGCTTCCATGTGGGTTCTGGGAATTGAACCTGGGTCCTCCAGAAAAGCAGCTAGTGTTCTTAACCATTGAGCCATCTCTCCAATCCCTATTTTTAAGAGTTTCCCTAAGTCGTCAGACCTCAACCCTACACAAAGAACTACAGGCAACCAAGGATTGGTTTTGAGAAATTGTCTTCCCAGAGAAGAACACACCAGTTGGTCATCTGTTTTCAAGTGGTCATCCCTGGAAACATACATCCAACTGCTGTTGTATAGACTGAACAGGTTATGGCTAGGAATATATACATTTATTCTGCCTGCAATAACAATTAGTGGGAAAAAAGAGGTCATGAATTTGAAAGAGTGAGGAGCACATGGAAATGTTTGGAGAGAAGAAAGGGACATTGGAAATGATGTCATTATATTATCTAAAAAATAAAAAAAATAGTTTTCCTACAGCTACTTTGATTTCCTGTGTGTTACCATGTCCTCCCCATGTGATTTCTCCCAATGTCTGCTAATCCCTGGCTGTGTGTTCATGTTAAAGAACAAGGCATCAAACAAAATAAAACAGTTATTGGCTACTTAGGAGGAGATTGAGTCCCACCCCAACCCCGAAACAGCCTCCCAACAACTCCCCATCACAGCTTTCCAACTGTGTATATTAGATCAATTTTCTTTTTCTTAAAAAGTAAACACAGCAGAACACAGTTTTTTTAGAATTTGTTATGTATATAGTGTTCTGTCTGCATATGTGACCGCAGGCCATAAGACGGGGCCAGATTTCATTACAGATGCTTCTGAGCCACTGAGTGGTTTGCTGAGAATTGAACTCAGGACCTCTGCAAGGATAGCGAGTGCTATTAACCCCTGAACCATCCCTCCAGCCCTAGATCTTTTTTCTCTTGGCCCTAGAAATTTTCTTCAGAAGAATCCTTCAATTTCTGGCAGGCCTGAAATGAATTCTGGTGATAGAATTGTGTCAACCAAACAGGTCAGCATTCTTGCGTGGTCAACAGTCGATACACACACACACACACACACACCATTACTACTATGATGACCCCGTATTCCATTGTCAGATAAATCGATCTCAGAATTCACTAGTTCAGGCTGCTGGAGGATAGGATTTTAGTTTAATAGGCGGTGTGTTACACCTGTAGATCCAGCTGTGAGTTCTCAGCACTGCTTTAGAACCTTGCCTGCCTGCCTGCCTACTGCCATGTTCCTGGCTGTGGTGGGCGTGGATTCTAACTCTCTGGACCCAGAACTCTTTTCTTTTATAAGTTGCTTTGGTCACGGTGCCTTTTAACAACAACAGACTTGGTGTCTTTTCACAACAACAGAAAAGTAATGAAGACAGGAAGCCAGGCATAGTGGTGCATACTTTAATCCCAGCACTAGGGAGGCAGGGGCAGGAGGATTTTCTGAGTTTGGAGGCCAGCCTGGTCTACAAAGTGAATTCCACAACGGCCAGGGCTACACAGAGAAACCCTGTTTTGAAAAACAAAACAACAAAAAAGTAACTAAGACAGGTAGAAAAGGGCTTATTTTATTTTACAGTTAATAGTTCATCATGAAGGGAAGGGAGTCAGAGCAGCAACAGAAGGCAGGATCTGTAGGCAGGACTGAAGCAGTGGCCATGAAGAAATGTACTCACTGGCTTACTACTTCCTGTGGTTTTCATTGTGCTTTTTATACCACCCGGGACCACTTGTTCAAGGGTGGCACTGTACACAGCCGCAGAGACCTTCCCACATCAATCATTGGTCAAGAAGATGCCCCCACAAACATGCTTACCGGCCAGTCTGGGGAGCTGTTTCACGACTACATTTCCCTCTCCAGATGACTCCAGCTTGTGCCAAACTAAAATAAGCCAATCAGCACAGACGCTGCAGTAAAGCTTGTTGCATAGCCCCAGTATGAATGTGCCCATGAGCATCATTAATTCAAAGATCAACAAGACAGATGTCTTAGGGTTTGTATTGCTGTGAAGAGACACAAAGACCACGGCAACCCTTATAAAGGAAAACATTTAATTGGGGTGGCAGCTTACATTTTCAGATGTTTAGTTCATTATCATCACAGCAGGGAGCATGGCGGCATGCAGGCAAACATGGTGCTAGCTACATCTTGACCAGAAGGCAACAGAAAATAGACTGTCTCACTGGGAGTAGTTTGTGCATAGGAGAAAAAGCTCATCCCCACAGTGACACACTTCCTCCAACAAGGCCACACCTTCTCCAACAAAGCCACACCACCTAATAGTGCTACTTCCTATGAGTTTATAGAGCCAATTTTATTCAAGCTATCACAACAGAACAGCAATGGGGAGCAGAGAGTGAGTCTCACTGTGTATACCTGGCTGGCCTTGAACTCAGAAAAGTTCACCTGCATCTGCCTCCTTTGTGCTGAGTGCAGGAATTAAAGGCCTGAGCCACCATGCCCTCAACTGTTATTTATTTTATTTTTTGAAACAGGGTCTTACTATGTAGCCGTGGTTGGCCTGGAACTTGCTATGTAGACCAGGCTGGCTTTGAATTTACAGAGATTTTCCTGCCTCTGCTTTCTGAGTGTTGGGATTATAGGTTGTGTCACCACACCCAAGAATTAAGAATAAGATTTTAATCTGTCTAACATCAGCACTGCATGTTGGACAATTGTGACCTAGGTATTGTGGGAATTTGGGGGATCTATGTGCTAACGTGGTAACCATCAGTGGCCTTCCTGCTTTGAATGTCATCTGCACCCCTACCTTCCAAGCTATCTGATGTTACCAATATCTAAGTTCACACACTAGCTACCTTCAGGACCTAGGAGTTCTCTGGTTTGTTCATTTCCAGCTTTTGTCTGCTTACCAGACCCAAAGTGTCCTCATATTCTAGTGTGCTATTCTCGGTCCAGAACAGAAACAGAACTATTCTGCAAAAACTATTCTGATGGCTGCTCTTGGTTGTCAACTTGACTTCATCTGGAATTAACTAAAACCCAAGCAGCTGGGCACATCTGTAAGGGATTTTTTTTTCCTTAAATCATTTGAAATTGGAAGACTCACACGTTTAATCTAGATCTTTAGAAGAAAATATAAAACCAGTCCTCCTCCAAGGGCATTGCCAAGAAAACACAGAGACAGAGTCACCAAGAGAGAAGCTACGTGCAGCTCATGCATGATGAAAGCCTTTTGGTGAGGATATGAAAAGAATCCTCACATTTAATAATAAGAAGGCAAAAATAAAACTTTAAAAAATGGACAGACTTTGATGGAATACATTACATCAGATGACAGAAGAATGGCCAATAAGCACATGGAAACATACTTGATATAATTAGGTCTCTGAGAAATGAGAATGACAGGCTTAATAAAAGTCATCTACATGACCATAAGAATGACCAAAATTATTAGTTTTTTTAAAAAATCGGGGCCACCTTCTGTTGGTAGCCTATGTGAAAGATATGGAAGAAGAAAGCCTTTTCTCTTTATCTGCTTGTTCTCTCTCTTGCTGGTGAGTTCATTTCTTCACTGGCGTTAGAGCCTGTTCCTTCAAGATCCCATCGTATCCTGAAGACCAGCTGGGATACCAAGCCTCACAAACTGAGCAACTACCGGATTCTTGGACTTTCCATTGGTAGACTAACTGATCCATAGCCTAAACTACTCTAATAAATCCTCTTTATACACCAATAAATTCAGTCTGTTAGTGTTGGTGGCGGTGCATTGGAGCTCACGGAGTTCAATTCACCAAATAACAAAGCTAAAGCCTGGAGAGGCAAAGCCTCAGGTTGGGGTGGGGTGGACGGTGGGGGCATTGTCTACAGAATGCTGCTGTGCTTTCTCCTGCCTGCTGCTGTACTTGGCATGGTTCGATTACTTTGTGAAAAGACCCCACTGTATTTAGTGTAATGAGTCTGTTTCTTGGGGAAAATCCCACTCCTCACTGAGCCAATTTACTTGCAGATCATAATGAAGATGTTGATAAGAGGAATGGTGATTGGTTAGATCTATGATTTACTTTATGAGTCAGCCTAACAGATACAGGTGGTTAGAACAGTTAGTAAACATGATTAGGGGGCTGGAGAGGTTGGCTCAGTGGTTAAAAACACGGGCTACTCTTCCAGAGGTCCTGAGTCCTGTCAACCACATGGTGGCTCAAGACCATCTATAATGGAATTGGATGCCCTCTTCTGGAATAAAGGAATACATGCATATATACTTACATACATACAATAAATTCTTTGAAAAAAAAAAGATGATTAGGGAAATAGTTTAGGTTATCCTCCCAACTGCTCTAATAAGAGATACAAAAATGGCAGAATAGGCTAAAAGTTACCCTCACCTTTGTTAGATAAGGGATTGCAGAGGATGGAAATAAGAACGAGGAAGTTTCACGCTTTCATGAATTCTGCTTGTGGAAAAATGGGCTGATAATTAAAGAAAACAATTACATCCCTACACTCAGGCTTAAACCTCAGTTCCTTAGTCATGTAACTTTCAGTATTAATCATGGACCAATATTAACCCTGAATAAACAGAGTTGTAAAGGAAATTAAACAATGTTATTGTGTATAAAGAAAAAATGACAAACTGAAGGTTTTGTAGAATGCAGATAAAATAGGAATAGGCCACACCTGAGCCTTTGAGGCCATTACCACTCAAATCATCACAGTTGGTCATGGTGTTTATCACAGCGACAGAGGACAGTATCTTTGTTAGCAAGTCGGGCTTGAGGCCTCTGGGACAAAAGCAGTAGTTAAGTTTTCCTGACCACAGAGCCTGTTGTAAAGAGATTCTGAGACAGGAAGATATGCAGTAGGTGTGTTAGTTAAAGAACACAAAAGCAATGGAATGAGGGAGAGGTCATGCTGGCTGGTGATTTGAGGGAATCTCGTCTGTCATTGCTGAGGGAGAGCTGGCTGGTGATTTGAGGGATCTCGTCTGTCACTGCTGAGGGAGAGGTCATGCTGGCTGGTGATTTGAGGGAATCTCGTCTGTCACTGCTGAGGGAGAGCTGGCTGGTGATTTGAGGGATCTCGTCTGTCATGGCTGAGGGAGAGGTCATGCTGGCTGGTCATTTGAGGGATCTCGTCTGTCATTGCTGAGGGAGAGCGGAAGGCAGCTGGCACCAGTCCATCTGCAGTTAGGACCCAGTCAGATAAAAGCTGGTGCTCAGGGGCCTGGGACATTCAATCCAGATCCCAGGCCTTGGGTTGGTGCTGACCTCTAATAAATGAGGAGTTACTTCACTCCTCAGTTAGCTCTTTTTCTAGAAAAAACAAAAATCCTCTGAGACATGCCCAGATAGTCTTACTTAGATCATTCTAAATCCAGTCAAGTTCATGATAAAGATTAACCGTCATAGTTGGGTGTGGTGGAACACACCTTAAATCCTAGCACTGTAGAGGTAGAGGCAGGCAAGTCTCTGAGTTCAAGGCCAGCCTGGTCTATGTAGAGAATTCTAGCATAGCTAGAGCTATGTAAAGAGACTTTGAAAAGTAAATAAGAGTAACCATGATAGCAGGCAATCTTTATAACCCTGGGCAAATCTGACCATTTACCTGATTCTGGGGGCAACATACAACTACAGAGATGGCAGATTCAAACTGTGCTGAATGTGACATGAGCTTGGGAGTTGTCTTTGCCTCTCTGGGAAGGTAGGGATTTTGGCTTCTGCTATTCACAAAGAAGACACGGAGGTAATTTAGTTTTTCCTTTGTCAAATATGCAGATTCAAACTGAGGTCACACAGGAAATGTTTTCTCTGCTCAAGTGATATTTTGCACCTACAATTATGCATCTCTAAGCCACAGGGATGTGTAACTTTCTAAGAAGTGCTCCATTAGGTAATTTCAGTGTGCAAACACCACAGAATTACTAACACTAATTAACACTTGACGGGCCTAGTGTCACTAGGGGGTAAAACCTTGTGGGACTGCTGTTGTTTATGCTAACAGTGACAGACACATTGCAATTATCCTCCACTGCAGTTGGCTAGACACAATAATATCAGAATGACAGGACATTCCTTGAATTTTTAAATATTTAAAGCAAAGGGATTTATAAACATGTGAGCATGAATTATTTCACTTCCAGTATACCATATTTCTTTGGTTTAACCCTTTACACACAAGAAAGCAGGATGGTAGAGATAACAGAACTTCATGTAGTGATAGCCTTGATTTCTTATGTTGAAAGAATGGCATATGATGCACCTGTTATGTGATGCTATCCCTGAAACATCTGCACACTCTGTACAAGGAGCCAGCAATAAATCAGATGAAGGATATTGTTAAGGTCCAACTTAGTGAACCAATGAGTTTTATTGGGGTTAAATAGAAGCTGACTTGCCTCAAACACACCTGCATCAATAAGTGTCTGCCACAGAACAGGTGACAGCTCAGGAAAACTGGGGACCTGGAGCTCATTACACGTTTTGCAGGTCTAGGTGGCTCCATGGGCTGAGAGTCCTATCCATCCTCATGGGTGGGGTAGGTGGCTCCATGGGCTGAGAGTCCTATCCATCCTCATGGGTGGTCTAGGTGGCTCCATGGGCTGAGAGTCCTATCCATCCTCATGGGTGGGGGTAGGGACAGGGAGCCTGGTGGATGGGGGTGGATTTCAGGGACTTCTTGAAGTTATTGAGTTGCTTACTTTCTGAGTTTAAGGGGCTTCCCTGCCAGTCAGAATGCTTCATCTGTGTCTTAAGGCCTTCCCTCAAACATGGAAGGCTTTATCTCAGAAGAAATTGCTATCCAACAATACCTTTCATGATTCTTGTAAAGATTCAGAAAGATAAGTATAAGGCAGTGGTTTAATACAATTCATGTTGTGGTGACCCCCAACCATAATATTATTTTTATTGCTATTTCATAGTTGTAATTTTGCTCAGTTATGAATCATAATGTTAATATCTGTGTGTATTCTGATGGTCTTAGGCAACCCCAAAGGGGTTATGACCCACAAGTTCAGAACCACTTGAAGAACCATAGCAACTCCACTTTAAGCAAGCCTCTAACCCCAGCTTGAAACTAACCTCAGCTTGAAACAGGCCCAAGTTTTGAATTCTCAGAATTGCTGATATAGGTTCCAGGGACCTATACAAAGTCAGGATGTCTGGAGGACCATCTAGTAGCAACTGATTAACCACAAAATGTCCCCACACAGGAGATAGCACCTAAGGGGAAATACCTGACATTCCAAACATCTCCTTCCTGGAAGGGGGGACAGATAGTCTCGAGTATACCTACTGGGCTGTTGATTGGTATAGGAAAATGACCACTGCTAAGTGTTGAAACATCCCTAGAATTCAAAGCAGCCAATGAATTCATAAAAGATACCCTTAACCCGAGCTTGGTTCAATCCCAGGACTGTGCTCGGAAGCCCTAGAGCCATCTCCCCAATAAAAACCCTTGCCTCGTGCAGCTCAGGGTCACTCCTATTCATTCCACAGCTGCATAGGATGGATGGAGTGACCCAAGCTAGCTTGTCAATAAAAGACTCTTTGCTGTTGCATTGGACCGGTCTCTTGGTGGTCTTTTTAGGGGTCTGGACTCTGGGCACAACACACTGGTCTTAGGCATTAAGACTCCAGTGGACATCTGCATGACACCAGTAGAGACCAGGGAATCACCCTGTATGGGGAGGGTCTCAATGTTAGAAAATCTGGTCAATATGACAGCTTCTTGATATTCTGAGTTTGTCTCCTTGCATTCAGCTCTAGTTTTGATTACGAGGGTGCGAAGCTCACCTTTCATATACAGGATTGTTGCTGGTGAATCGTCTACATCACTGTTGACCAAACAGCTGCCTGTGGGGTCCTTTTGCACCATGCAGTATAGGAATTGTGGGTAGCTGAGGAGAAACCTGGACAGCATGCAGGTGGGAACCATAGTCCCCTTGCTTGCCTTTGATATTGAGACCCTTTAGGCCACTTAAATGCTACAGCTTTCATGTTGGTATCCCTCAGCCTTTGACAGCAGCCAGTTGGTCTGAATGTTCCTGACCTTTGTCCCTAAAGACTTGCTAGTGCTATGCAGTTCTGGTGACCAGAGCCTACACTTCCTATTCTTTGGCTCCTTGTAGCCTTTTCTTCATCCTCAACCTTCTCTCCGACGGCCCTTCCCCCCCAATGCCCCGGGCACTCTAACAGTGAAGGCAGGGCTGCTGCTTTAGCTCTCAAGCAGCTGGCAGGCTTGCTTTCAAAGACCAGCCTGCTAACTGCTCGGGTGTCACTGCAGCCTGCTGCTCCTTCATCCTGTCTCCAGGTCAGCTGCACCAGAGAAAACT
Organism: Sigmodon hispidus; assembly: GCA_004025045.1. NCBI lineage: Eukaryota > Metazoa > Chordata > Mammalia > Rodentia > Cricetidae > Sigmodon > Sigmodon hispidus. Next base: position 89,830 of record PVIH01007257.1, on the reverse strand, counting down.
GGGTAGAAAAAGATCACTAGACAGAAACTTTATTGGAGCTAATGTTGCAACCCCAGGGGAGGCGACCATGCACGGAGTGTCTCAGCTGACTCTCTAGGCCACAATGGGAACTACTGCCCTTTTGGTCTAGGAAGAAACAGTTGCAGGTCTTTTAGAGTTTACTGAGGCCCATAATCAAGAGTTTAGTGTAATGTGCTCTAAGGCTCAGGGAACACTGTGTGTGGGGACCCAAGAGAAAGAAGATAGAAAGGATAGTAGAATGCCATCTTCTTTCTAGTCCAGACATAGCCATTGTAATCACAAACTGGTGGCAGCTGTGGATGCCTCTAAGAGGTCTGCACAAGAATGGGACTATCAACAGCCAGGCACGATGGCTTAGGGGCTCATGGGGAAGTTCCCACTCTCACTTTTGACCCATTTGCCACCTACAGATTCAAGAAGAGAGGGCTATTGCCTTTGTGTACCCACTGGTGACCCCACCAGACTCCAGTGCCAATAGTCAAAAAGTGGACCTAGCTAGTTGGGCAGTGGGGGCCCACACCTTTGATCCCAGCACTCCTGAGGCAGAGGAAGATGGATCCCTGTGAGATGGAAGCTAACCTAATCTACAGAGTGAGTTGTAGGACAGCCAGGGCTATGCAGAGAAAACCTGTCTCAAAAAGCTAGGGGTAAGGGGTGGTGAGAAAGGATAAGAGATGGGTTGACGGGGATGGGCGAGAAATGATAGGGAGTAATCAGAAATTGTAAAAAAAAAAAAAATCAATAAAAAACCAAAGACTTGGTGATGGAAAGATGACTCAGAAGTTAAGAGTACTGGCTGCTTTTGCAGAGACCCTGGGCTTGATCCTCAGCACCTTCATGGCACATCCTGTAACTCCTGTTGCAAGAATCTGACACCAAAAAAGCCCCTTCCCTTGAATTTTCTACTTCTGTAATGCCGACATTTTAGCCTTCCTGTTCTTAAGTGTTTTTATCCCCACTCTCCCCATTTGTATCAAACCCTGGCATGTAATTTTTGGGCAATAATATCCGTAAAACATTGTATTCTTTTTAAAAAAAATTATGTGTACGTGTGTGTGCCTGCGTGTGAAGATGTACAGAGGAGTACACGTGACTCTGCAGACTTGAGCAATGGGAACTGAGCAGAACTCTGGTCCAGTTCTCTGGAAGCAGCAAGTGCTCCTACATCAGTGAATTATCTCTTCAGCACCCCAGTTCTATTATCTTACAACAAAACAAGACAAAACCCCACATTTTCCTTGTCGTGGAAATAGAGATCTGTGGACACCAAGCTCTGTGACAGTAGTTTATGTATACGGCTAACGTGCTAGAAACTGGCAAAAAGGCAGTGCCTCTATGAAGCAGGCAGCCCAGGTGAGAGAGGCAGGCAGTGAACTGCTTCAGGGCACAGGGTAGAGAAGGGGAGGAAAGTGCGCGGGAGCCAACAGCTCAAGGCTCTAGTGAAGCCTGAATTCTAGTGAAACTGGGTTTAATTCCCAAACAGGGGTGGAGGTGAGCAGTCAGTAAAGACGTTAAACGTCTTCATAGAACGTGCTTGTAATCTAGCACCTGGGAGGCTAATGTCCCGCGAGTGAGGGGCCAGCAGGGGCCAGCAAGCCCGTCTGAAAATCTAGTAGCGTCTAGATGGGGTGGGTAGCTTGAACCCGCAACCTCTGGCTGGCGTGCACTGAGCATATGCAGCAGGAGTACAGGAAGAGCATCGCTAGAGGCCACCACGGGCCGGGGCTTGGGCCTTGTCCGGGTCACCCGGCCTGAAGGCCGATTAGCGTTCTGTTAGTCCACACGGGCTCCTCTGGCGAGCACTCTGGCACGGGACCTAAGTCACACTCGTTTAATTGAGGCACCAGCCCACCCTAAACTGCCAATAACCGCCTTCCTGTCGGGCCTAGGCCCTCCATCTTTGTGTCGCCCGAGAGGAGCTGGTGCCAGGTGCAGGCCGGTCCCAACAGTCAAGTTTTCAAAAAGCCCGCGCGGAGACCCCGGGCAGATCCGTTGGGAACGGCCAGGAGTCCCGCGAGGGCGCGCGAGGACGAGGCGAGAGAGGGACAGCCGGCTCCGCACTGGAGGCGCCGGGCCAGCGCGTAAGAGGAGCGCGCCCGTCCCGCGGCCGCCGGAAACCGGAAGTGGGTTCGAGAACCCGGCAGGGATTGGCTGGCCGGACACGTCCCTCAAGGGGCTGGCGCGAACGCCACTGCGGAGTTGGGCCAGGGGATCCGGCGAAGGGAGGGAGGGCAGACTGCGGGAACAGCCGGGCGGCCGATAGGAAACGCTTGGCGGATAGGCGCGGAGCGCCCTGGAGGGCCTTCTCCGGGGCGCCGCGGAACCGCACCGAGGGCGAACGCGGAGGCAGAAGGGCGTGCGGACGCCTTACAGCCCGAGGCCCGGACGAGAGCGCGGAGGGCGGACAGGCCGCGGCCTAGAGCGGCGCTGCGGCGCGGTAGGCGGGACTAAAGCGAGCGTGAAGGTGATTGGCCGGCGGCCGGACGACGCTCGTGACGCACCACGCGGGGAGGGTGCGCGCGCCTTCAGCGGCCTCTTTGTGTGGTGCCCTGATAGGGGAGCGGAGGTGGCGGCCGCGGCTGCCCTGGTGGGGTTCCAGCGTCCTCGGCTCGTCCTCGGGCCGGCAGCGCGCCCCTTCCCTCCCCCTCCCGCCCCTTCCCCGCCGACGGCGGCGGCGGCGGCCGGGCCCGGGCTCCGAGGAGGCCTCGGCGACCGCTAACGGCGACGACGGCCACGGCGACGCCGCGGAGCGCGCAGGGCGGGGGCAGGGCCCGGGTGGCCGACATGGAGAACTCGCAGCTGTGTAAGCTGTTCATCGGCGGCCTGAACGTGCAGACGAGTGAGTCGGGGCTGCGCGGCCACTTCGAGGCCTTCGGGACGCTGACGGACTGCGTGGTGGTGGTGAACCCTCAGACGAAGCGCTCCCGATGCTTCGGCTTCGTGACCTACTCGAACGTGGAGGAGGCGGACGCCGCCATGGCCGCGTCCCCGCACGCGGTGGACGGCAACACGGTGGAGCTGAAGCGCGCCGTGTCGCGGGAGGATTCGGCGCGGCCCGGCGCGCACGCCAAGGTGAAGAAGCTGTTCGTGGGCGGCCTCAAGGGCGACGTGGCGGAGGGTGACCTGATCGAGCACTTCTCGCAGTTCGGCGCCGTGGAGAAGGCGGAGATCATCGCCGACAAGCAGTCGGGCAAGAAGCGCGGCTTCGGCTTCGTCTACTTCCAGAGCCACGACGCGGCCGACAAGGCGGCCGTGGTCAAGTTCCACCCGATCCAGGGCCACCGCGTGGAGGTGAAGAAGGCGGTGCCCAAGGAGGATATCCACGCGGGCGGCGGCGGCGCGCGGGCTGCCCGGGGCGGGCGCGGAGGCGGCGGCGGCCGGGGCCGCGGCGGCGGCGGCGGAGGAGGAGGCGGCCGAGACCAGAACGGGCTGGCCAAGGGCGGCGGCGGCGGCTACAACAGCTACGGCGGTTACGGAGGCTACGGCGCCTACGGAGGCGGCGGCGGCGGGGGCTCGTACGGCGGCAGCGACTACGGCAACGGCTTCGGCGGCTTCGGCAGCTACAGCCAGCACCAGTCCTCGTACGGGCCGATGAAGGGCGGCGGCGGCGGCGGCAGCTGGGGCGGCCGCAGCAACAGTGGACCGTACAGAGGCGGCTACGGCGGCGGCGGCGGCTACGGGGGAGGCTCGTTCTAGAAGCCGAGTTCCGGATGCCGGGCGGCGGCGGCCGGCGCTTCTCCCCTCCGCGCCCGCACCAGGTGCCCTCGGGGGAGCCGCTTACCCTGGCCGGGGGCACCCCTCCCCCTCTTGCCTGCCTGTCTCCCTCCGAAGGTGGACTCGGCCACACACACACACACTTTTGTGTTACAGTCATTGATGGACTCTATTTTTTTATTATTACTTGGACCTTGGTCGTTTTTATACTAGCAAAATGTCTTGTTTTAATTTGTGGTTTTTTGGGGTGGGTGGGTGGGAGTGAACTTGCTGATTCTGTAGCAAAACCTGGGTGGGGGTTGGGCGGGGGGTAGTTTACTTTGTTGTAAGGACTTGATACCTGGCTACATACAGCGTTTTCTATGAAACCTACTTGGATCCCATGCCTGAAATTTGGAAGCATATGTACAAAAATCATTTTTACGTTTTATTTTTAATAAATCATTGTGTTTGACCGTACATGTCTAACATTTTTTTTTCTAGGATCCACTCTTTACCGTTTTAAAGGATATTTTTGTTAGTTTTTGATGTGTACTTTGAGAAACTTAAAAAAAGAGGTCTTGTGGGTTATTTTTTTTTCCTTCCTGTTGCCCAGCTAGTGATGTGTTGAATTTACTCCTTACAGTCAAAACTTTTTGAAGTGGTGGATGTAGCTGTTTAAAGTTTCTGTGCATCCATCTCCTTGTAATAAGCGATTAAGCTTATCTTGACATGGTTGGTCATTTCTTTCTATGAGAATTTACTTCAAAATATGTACTGTGTAGTTTTAAAAGAAATAGTTTGTGTTTAAGCATGTGTTCTCATTCATATAAAACTGTTTAAAACTTTTTTAGATGACCTAGTTTCATCCTTATTGGTTTGTCTGTAATGAATGGTTACAAATAAGGGTTATGTTTACCCTAACACTAAATGACTTTTTTTTTTTTTTTTTGTATTTTCAGAAAAGGTTTTAAAAATGTTCGTTCCTAAATCTGAACTTTGTCCTTTTAAGTCCAACTTAGGTAGCACCATCTACTGGTAGAGTGGCAGTATAGCTGCAAGACAGTTGGTTAAAACAAACCCAATTTGTTCAGGACAATTTCATCAGATTTAGCAGTTTGCTATCAGACTTGAAAGTTTCACATTTACCTGTAACTGAGATGGGCTTCACAGGAATGTAGTTAACAGCCCTTATCAGTTTTTTTTTTCTACATGAGATTTGAGAATGGAAACTGCTATGCATAGCTTGGGCAGTTGCCCCAAACTGCTCTGACAGCTACTGAAGCAGGTATGTGTACTGGGTTAGGTGCAAGTTGTAAAACAAAAATATATGTATTCTGCTTGGTTAACGTGTATTTGTAGCCCTTCATGCAATAGAATTCAAGTTGTTGTTTATAAAAAAAAAACAAAAAAAAAAAAACCTTGATAATAGGAGAAAATTGCCTTCCTGGATAGAAACATAGAATAGCAACGTTTATGGATATCACAAATAAAGAATTCAATTCTTTACATGATTGAGTGAGAGTATGTATAATCTGGTGGGTGGTTCATAGTACCAGTTAACTTACTGGGTTTAATGGTATGGTAAAATTTTTTTTGAATGGAATTTTGAAAGCTCAGAGTTTTAAGGTGGTGATATTTAAATTGACAGTGTATAATTTCTAAGATCTGATTCTTGCCAAAATATTGTAATTACCAAGGCTCTTAAAAAAAAAGACATGGATGTTAGGCTAGTTTGTTATAATGAATGGCTGATGCTTGGTTCAAACACTTAGCACCTCTAACCAGGTAAGTGTCTACACACGGAAGTGAAAATTGAATGAAATTCCTTGCTCACTTAGCTGTCCTCAGATTTCTGCTGGAACTTTACTCACAAGACTACTTGAAGATTTAATGCAGTTTTGGGGAGGTAGGACTCAAGGGTACAGGAAATGATTTAAAGCTATTGTGCTACGTCTAACGTTTTGCTCATTTTTGGTGGAAAGGTTCTGAGTTAGCTGGTAGGGATTGTGTCACCCATGAGATTTTTTACTTCAAAAATGGTGACTTGCAAAAAGATAGTGGATGACTTACATAAAAATTTCCTGTTAGAAAAGAGTCCATAGCTCAGGGTGCATTAACAACAGCTCAGTGTAGGTTCACCCTTGGAAGTCTCTTAGGACAGGAAAAGGGTAATCTTTTTAAGCACTTCCTGTGTTCTGGCCAGCATGAGGAACTTTTTAAATGGGTGGACACTGTTGTCTTGATTCACCCTAGCATTGTACCTAACAAGCTTAGTTGACAAGGTGGTGGTTTTTCATGTTTGAGTATCTGATTTTCAAGGTGAAGTTGCCCCAATGTGAAGATTCTTGTATTTCAAATACTTGGAGTGTAAATCTAGTCAAAGTTTGGAGGATGTTTGTTTTGTGTGTGTGTGTGGAAGCCTGTGCCTTTGACAGCTACCTGTGGAGGTCAGAGGATGGTTTGTGCAAGTCTGCTCTTCTACCGTCTGAATCCCGGGGATCAGACTCCTGGCTACTCTCGCCTATCCCAACTGAGCCATCTTGATGGACCTGGAAAACCTTTAAAGATGGTAATTGTCTAAAAGAAATTTTTTTAATGTCTTTTTTTTTTTTTTTTTAAAAAAAAGGTGTATGTATGTGTGTGGGTGTAGGTGTGTGAGTGTAGCCCTTGGAGCCTAGAAGGTATTGAAGCCATTGATGGAGCCAGAATTTCAAGTTTTAAGTGATTTGGCTTTACAAAGTACTGTTGAGTCTGAATGAATGTACAGTTTTCCCTGATGTTAGGAAACGCATAAAAGGATGAGGGATGGCTGAGAATCTGGAATTTAGGATTCCTTGCCTCAAGACCACAAGTGAGAGTCAGTTCTGACTTGTAGACTTAGTTGTTTACACTCGAAACGTATCACTTGTATTTTAGGATTTTTTGCTTGTTTTGTTTTTTTATGTGTCTGGTAATTGAAAGTGTACTTTGAGGTGTGGATGTTACCTGTGTAACATTCACAGTTGAAAGTTTCCTCGATTGAGTCAATGTGAAGGGAAGAGCCCCTGTCAGCCTTATTTTGACTTTATTGTCTCCCTGCCCCTTGTTTTGCTGTGTGTCCCTAGCTGGCTTGAGACGTGCTGTGTAGCCCAGACTGGCCTTTAGTTCCTAGGCATCCTCCTGCCCAGCTTGTGCTAGTACCATGGACCTGCTCTTCCACCTTTTTGGAAGGCCCAGCTAACACCACAGAGCTAAGCGGGACAGTTTTTCTCCTCAGTGTTCTATTGCTGACAAGCTTGAGACACACTTTTCTTGCTCTTTTAAAAATAATTTCTTTTCCCCCAATAAAAGTTTGAGAGCCTAAGAAGTAGGTTAAGTGTTCCTGTGCACTGTTGATTTCTGTCCTTAGTCATTCCATGAAGAGATCTGTGGTCTCCACTCTGCCTGCTGGCTATAGGCTCTTAAAGCAGTCTGCCTAATGTGAAGATAGGATTGAAAATAGAAGATAGGAATCTTGCAGCTTTAAAAAAATATTTTTTTGTGGGGCAGGCTCTCACTTAGTATTCCTAGCTGGCCTCAGATCTTCCTGCCTCAGCCTTCTAAGTCCAGCTTTTCATCTGCTCCTGAAGGGATGACAGTGAGGTCTGAGATCATAGCAAACATTACTCACTGCTTTACCCTACTTAAAACTCAGGGCATGTGTGTTAATAGATGTTAGTAGCAACATTTGCTTTTGCTTGAATTGTAAACAATTCACTGAATACTTTTATCGTGAATGAAGCTTTCTCAAGAAATTGGAGAAGATAGCATATTGGGTGAAGTTTGTTCTGGATCAAAGGTGAATATCACCAAAAATGTGAATTTCCAGATTGAGCTATAACTTCATTTTGCCATTTAACTGGGTAAGTCAGCTTATTTCCTATACAATTGTTTAGGTCCTTTATGATTTAATATGGTTTTCAAATCATTGGTAATTATTAGCAGTCTTTGGGAGAAACCCTGAGATTTCTTCTGATACACTCAAGAAAAAAATGGTGAGGACTAAGCTAAATAGGGGCCAGTCTTTTCTTTTAAGGTACCAGCAGTTTTGTCTGGATGATGAGAATTTAAATAATTGGGACAGTACCAGCATTTGAGTTGGACCTCCAAGCAGAAGTGACTGTCATGGGAAAATGTGACAGGTGTTTTAGCATTCAGATTAGGAAGACAAGCCACAAAGGACATTCCCACTGCTTAGCTGAAATGCAGAGCCTGGTGTTTTGGGTTCCTTATGTCATTATTCCTTTTTGTCTACGAGGCCACAATGATCTTTAGGAAAACAGTCATTCAAATTTTATTATTTTTGCCAAGAACTAATAGTAGCAAAGCCAGCTGTAGGACATAGATTAATTTAGTTCTGTTTTAGGAAATACTGGCCACTGGAGATTTTTAGTGAAAAATGACACAGGGACTGGAGGATTGGCTCGTCAGCTGAGAACACTTGAGGCTGGTGCGGAGATTACCAGCACCCACCACCCACATGGCAGCTTGTAACCAATATTAGTCCTAGCCCTCCTATGACCTCTGAAGGGTGCAGACCTGCATATGGTGCACACATACCGCAGGCAAAATACTCAAAACACACAAATTAATAAATCTAAAATAATGACAACCGTCATAGATTGAGAAAACATTCCACACTAATTTGTAGTTTGAGGTAGGTCTCTGTGAAGCTGCAGTCTTTATGATTCAGTTTGTTCTGGGTCTTATTTTGACTTTTTTTACTAGGAGCAAGCTTTTCTATTGGTTTCACCAGTTTCTGATGAAAGGTCAATATAATTTGCTATAACTGAAAGGGTATATGTGTTTGGAATTTCCTTTGTAAGACAAAGTTATGTCACTTTCGGAGCACCATGGCTGTTTTTGATTTTTAAATTCAGTTTCTTACTAAATATAAGTATGTAAGGTTTTAATTTGGAAATTTGCCAGGGTGTCTGTAGTTGAGGGAAAGGGAGCAAAGGAGTTAGTTCCCAGTGAGGTGAGAGAACCATCGCCAGATGATGTTTTGGAATTTATAGGCCATTGTAAAGATTTCGCCTCTGCGGTGATTAGTTGGTTGTCATGGTGGCACACTTGGGAAGGGGGTGCCTCCATTGAGGAGAATGGCCTCCATTAAATCAGCCTGTGTGCAAATCTGTGTGACTGTCATGATGATGTTGATATGGGAAAGGTCCAGCCCACCATGGGTGTGCCCTGAACAGAGCAAGCTGAGCCAGTAAGCGGTGTCCTCCACAGCCTCATTTCCTGCCTGGAGTAATGGGAAATGGGAAGCCATTTCCTTTAGCTTCCCTTGATGATGAACTGTAACCTGTAGGCCAAGAAAGCCCCCCCCCCACACACACACTTTAAAAAAAAAAAAAATCACAGCAGCAGAGAAGCAACCTAAACACCTCTGAGCAAATGAGCAGAATGTGGCTTTTTGGTTTCCTGTTTGAGACAGGGTCTCACTGTGTGTAGCCTGGCTGGCGGCTGGGTATGTAGCACCCAGGTGGTACCTACGTGGCTTTGTACTTATGATAGGTCTCCTTCCTCTGCCTCCTGAGGACTGAGATTACAGGTGCGATGCCTAGCAATTTGAGGGTTTTGAGTAGAGGAATGGCATGATCTGAATTTTAAAAGCTGCTTTTTGGTTTTATCAAAATTTCTATTCTTTTGGTATAACTTTTTGATGATAGTTTATGAGGAAAGCATTGGAGCTAGTTGGATTAAAGTATAACAGACAGTCTCTTACACCGCTATATGGTGTTTAGCCAAAATTAACCTTCATTTATTTGGTGCCATTCAATTGTAAAATGTTAGCATTTCTCACCTGATGGTGCTGTCCTTTCAGACGGCCTATTTGTAATCTTGACTTTTTATTCAAGGACTTCAATTTACAGAGTGTCCCAGCATTCTCTAGTTTACAAAGGTGTTTACTGTACCCAGGCTGTGTGACAATGTTATTACAGCTAACCCCTGCTTTCCTTTGGGGCGTATACTTAACAGTGTTATTCCAATGAACTTCAACTATGAATTCAGCAATCCTAGTAAATATCTGAATACAAGGGTTGGGCTTGGAGTTTCGCATGCGCGTGTGTATGTGTGTATATGTGTGTGTGTGCTGGAAAAAATTTAGGTTGTGGGATTGACAGCTTGGGGCAAGTGCTCACAAACCAGCCAGCTGTGTCCAGGGGAGATCTTTCTCTAAGCATTTTCTCTAGGGTTGGTCCCACACTTGTGCTCTTATAGGTGAAACTGCCAACATCACCTTTTTCTTCCAAGCAGCAAGAGGCATCAAATGAGGGTGAAATACAGTTCAAATTTGTTTAGGAAAAAATTCTGAAGTGTTCAGATCCTTTGCCCCTGTGATGTAAAAATTAAATGAAAGGGAAACAATCTTTGCCTAAAGATGATCAGTTTATTATAGCAAAAACCTGGACATCATCTAAATGTCAACATTAGGGAAATAGTAACCAGATTTGGCTCTGTCATAAATACCCAATGTCCATCAATAAGCAGAAGGATAAACAAAATGGAATATTGCCAAGCCATTAGAAATAAATTCAGGTACATGTCACAACATTGAACCTTGAAAATAAGACTAGCTAAGTGAACAAAGCCAGATGAAGAAGGACAGGACAGATTTTATTAATTGATGCCTATACTTTACGTGAGATACCCTAGAGATAAAATGTAGCTAAGACTGAGGTAGAGCATCATGGTAGATGTAAAGCCTTCTGCTTAATCCCAGCACAATAAAATATAAAAATACCAGTTATCTGATCTTAGGGGAGGCAACAGGAACTCACTGTTTAAGGGTACACAGGCAATAATGGAAGTATTCTGGAAGTGGATAGAGCCACTTTTTTGAGATAGCACCTTACTACAACTACCTGGTTGAACTTGTAGACCAGGCTGGCTTCAAACCCATAGAGATCCTATGACCTCTGCCTCCTGAGTAATTGGATTAGAGGCATGTGTCACTATGCCTGGCCTTGCTTGATAAAGGCCCTGTTTGAAAATGTCACAGACCCAGTATTCTGGAAGCAGGAGTATCATGCATTAGAGAGTAGTCTTGGCTATACATATAGAGACCTGCTTTAAAGAAACAACTGGAGCCTGGAGAGACAGCTCAACAGTAAAGAATACATACTGTTCTTGTAGAGGACCAGAGAGTTTGCTTCCCAACACTTTACACTGTGGCTCCAGAGGATCTGATACCTTCTTAGCTCTGTGATCAGAATGTATCTGCACTCACATGCACATATATACACATATATGCGTAATTAAAATTAAAATAACCAAAAAAGACTAATAGGGTTTTTTTTTAAAGATTTTATTTCTATGTGTGGGTATTTTGCCTGTCTGTATTTTTCTGCACCATTTGTGTGCAGTGCCTGTGGAGGTCAGAAACGGGCATTGGATCCCCTAGAATTGGAGTTAGGTTTGTGAGCTGCCCTGTGGGTTCTGGGAATTGAACTCTGATCCTCTGTAAAAGCAGTCAGTGCTCATAACCTTTGAGCCATAAGAGTAATAACAATAAAATCCTGCCACAAATTTAATACCATCTAGATGTTTTTTCTATTTTTTGTTTTCATTTTCTCCAAACGAAATTGCCTTCTGTTGAGCACTCGCCTACTCAGCTACAGTCCCAGGCTTACTTTTTACTTTCTTTTTTTGAGACAAAGTTCTGCTAAGTCAGGTTAACTGTGAACTCTGGCTGAGGAAGGCCTTAGGATCCTCCTGCCTCAGCACCCCACTCCCCCAAATAGGCCTCTACTACCATGCTCAGTTGCATGTGGGATTTTTCATTATTTAAATATGTGTATACTCACTTAGCCCTGTGTGTGGCTTACACTGGCCATCCCAGCGTTCTGGAGGTAGAGGCCAGACCATCAGCTTGAGCTCAGGGCTGCTCCTGAAATCCTGTCTCAAACATAATCTTGGTCCATGTAGATAGCTCGTTGGTATCTGCACACCCCGTACAAGGCCCTGAGTTTCACTATTAGCATTGTAGAAAAACATTATCTTCTGGATGTTCAGACCTTACCGTAGCACACATATTACCACATGCTTGATTGGTGGGGGAGAATGTGTCATCTGTATTTCACCTTTTCATGCAGAACAATTAGGTTTTCTTTGTATCCAGAAACGAACGGAAAGGTGAGGCGGGAGCAGCAGATAGCAGACCGATGTCATTAAAACTGAACTAATGCTTCTTCTTGACTTGTCTGCGAAGCATTGTCTTCCTTTTTTCTTTCTAGACTGCTGGATGTAAAAAACAGTTTCACTTTTGATATGAGCGATACACAGGTTTGCCAGCAGAGGGCACCAGTTGTGGCCTGCGGATCTGGGAGAGGAAAGAGTTCTTGGGAAAAGCTTGAGAGCTGTAAATCCCTCAGATGTGTGGAGGCTGCTTCCTTGGTTTTGGCTCTCTAGGGGTTAATTGATACTCTACTTTCCTTCCTGGTTAATCTGGTTGTGACCAGGGGACTTTTCTAAAAAAGGTGTTTGGAAACTGGATGCCAACTCTATGTAATGTTGTTAGGGGTTCCCAGATCTGAAACGAGGTTGAAAGTTACCTGGGCCTGACACCCTTGGTCAGGCCTTGGTTTATTTATCCCCAGAATCTCAGTCCTCTCATGTTTACAGCCTTTAGCCCAATGGTTCTCAATCTTTCTAACCCTTTACACAGTTCTTCATGTTGGGACCTCCAACCTTAAAATTATTTTGTTGTTACCCCATAACTGTAGTTTTGCTGCTGTTATGAATTGAAATGTAAATATCTGATATGCGACACCCCTCCCTCCAGAGGGTTGAGAACCACAGGTTGACAACCACTGCCTTAGAGGGTATAAAAATAAACAAAGGTTACAAGTGAGTCAACGACTGCCACTACTGAGGCCACTAGAGCTGCTATGGTCACTTGAGATGTTAATTGGAGTCAAAGGAGATGTGAACCTGGTGAAGGTGGAACACAGATCTCATGAGTGATCGCATTTGAGAAGGTTTCTCCAGGACATGGGTTCTTCTGTCCTCAGAGCAGAAGGTGAAGGAAGGCAAGTGTCCTTCTGGGCCAGGTCGTGGTCTGTTGGACTGTTTGGGGCCCTTGGACTGTTTGGGGCCCTATGTTTTTTTCTCAGTTTCTGCTGGCTTTTCCAGGGCAATATAAGTAGTTAGAGTCCATTCAGCAAGTGGCCCAGAATCTGCAGGTATTTTTGCTGATCTTTTGGTAATAGTGGCTACTGGAGGGTATATGATGGCTCCCCAAACACCCTCTCACCTTGACTAATTTCTTTCCTTGGTTTCAAGGACAAGGATGTTTAATAGGCTTGAAGAAGACTGGAACTAGGTGCTACTGGTGATTACTAGATGCTTATGGGCCAGGTTCTCCTCTGTGTGCTTCACTTCCATATTTAAACCTACGAGACTCTCAAATACTGACTTAATATTATAGTAACTGCTGGGCCAGTAGCTCGAGCATATTACTATCTAGCTCTTACACTTAAATTAACCCATTATTATTATCTATGTTTAGCCATGTGACTTGGTACCTTTTCTTTGTCCAGCATTCTCATCTTGCTTCCTCTGCCTTTGGCTGGCGTCTGCTGCTCTCCCTTTCTTCTTCCCAGAATTCCTGTAGTCTGGTTGCCCTACATATACTTCCTGCCTGGCTATTGAACAATCATCATTTTATTCAACCAATATGAGTGACAAATCTTTACAATGTACAAAACCAATATCCCACAGCAGAATTAGAATTAGCTATTGATATTAGCCTCTTTTCTTTTTTTTTTTAACTTTATGCATGTGTGTGTATGTGTGAGGCTGTTACATCCTGGAGTTACAGGTAGTTGTGAGCTGCCATGTGGGTGTTGGGAATTGAACCTGGATCCCCTGGAAGAGCAATCACTGCTCTTAACCGCTGAACCATCTCTTCAGTCCCCAGCCTCTTTTCATAGAAGCGAATATGATGCTCCTAAGGTAGCATGCATGGGGTTATCTACCAGGTAAGCACATTTTTGCAGTGCCCCATTATGATATCAAAATTTATGTGATTTTCTTGTCTAGCTATACATTCCAGTCACCCATGGAGTTCATTAAAATTCCTCATCCTGGGCTCTGATGTCACAGGTATGAGATAGAGCCTAACTATCTAGTATTCTTTTGATAATACATAAGTTTATGTAGAATTTCCCTTTCTAAGTGTATACTTTTTTTTTAAAGATTTTATTTTTTATTTATTATGCATACAGTTTTACAGAAGAGGGTGCCAGACCTCATCATAGATGGGTTGTGAGCCACCATGTGGTTTTGCTGGGAATTGAACTCAGGTCCTCTGGAAGAACAGTCAGTGCTCTTAACCTCTGAGCCATCTCTCCAGCCCCCTAAGTGTATACTTTTTAAAACAGCTTCTTTTTAAAAGATTTTATTTTTAATTATATAAATATGTGTAGGAATGTGTTAGCATATGTGCGAGTGTGAATGCAGATACCTTTGGAGCTGGGGCCCCTGCTGGTTGTGAGCCACCTGGGTGCTGGGAACTGAATTTGTGTGCTCTTTTTTTTTTTGGCGATGCATACTCTTAACCACAGAGCCATTTCTCTGGCACTCCCCCAGATCATCAAGATAAGGAACATTTTCATCACCTTAAAAATTCCTTTGTGCCTTTTGATCCCCCCCCCTCCCGATGCTTAAGCTTTTAATGAGCTAGGTAGACTGTTCTGATACCCAGTGTGACTGGAGGCAGTGCTGTGTTATGGTACCTGCAGATGCAAGAAGGCAAAGCATGGGGCGGGGGTCGGGCAACTGTGTGTGTGGGGAGGACAGAAAAGAGGAAAAAGGTCAGTCATGGGAAAGAATGGCTGGCCTAAGTGTCTCCAGATGAAGTCCTGGCTCCCTGTGTTGAGGCAGAGCATGGAAGACAGAAATTTCTAGACTAAATCAAGACTAAAAAAGAAAGTTTTTCTTCCAACACTGGTTCTTCTCAAGCCAACTGAGAGCTTGAACATTGTGACTGAAGTTGGTGGATAACATCATCATCCTGAGTGGTGACTGGATAAATTGCTTTGGGGTAGAGGTCTGGGGACAGCTCTGGATGGATTTTCCTTCAGGCAGGCACCAACCACTTTGGTTCTTTTGCTTTTCTTTTGTCTGCTAGAATCCTCTCAGGTGGATTAGCCTAGACTGAGCAGCTCAGGCTGTGGCCCAGACAATGTTTGGATACTAGGTAGAAAATGTAAAATGTAGTGGAGGCATTTCAGGCAGCACTCCAGAGAGGGGCTCTTGGCTTCTTTCTACCCTTAGTTCTGGTAGATGGCTTTCCTGGATGGCCTTTTGCACCCTGGCCATGGGTAATGAGTGTGGGAGAGGGCCGGCAGGATTCTGATACACTGTCAAGACACTGGTTAGTGTGGCAAGAGTATGTTGCAAGGAAACCACTTGAGGCTTTATATTGGCTCTAATAATTCAGTTTGGATTGTGAATATGTTCAAACCATGTTTCCTTTTCAGATCCGTTTCCCCTTCCTCTTTCCTGTATGGTGAGCCCTCACGCACAAAGGGAAGTAAGTTTTACATCTTTCTGGTGACTCAGGCAGTTGTCTTCCTAACTAGGTCTATGCCTGCACTCTGGCACAGATTCTAAGATCCCACTTCCTTATTTGTGATGCTCAGCTGTGGTCCCTGTGACTGATGGCCAGAGGAAATATCTGGATCAGAACCATAAAGCTGATTAGAGGAGACAAGGAAGTGTGGGAGAAAGATAGGGGTTTGGCTGTGGAAGAGCGAAGATTCAGGGCTCTCGGGTGTGAGGCGTCACTCAGGGCTCCTCTCATTTGCATGAGGGAAAAGGAGTTTGGGTAATGGTCCCAGCTAAGAGGACGCTGGGGTGCCAGGGAGATAAACTTTGAGACTCACACCTTAGCTAGTTTGCAGTCAGAATGTCATGTCAAGTTCAAGTTACTGGTACTTCTAGTTTTTATACCCGTGTTCCCTGTTTGATGACTTGAGGTTCCTGTAACATGGAAGAAATTTGACAGGTCAACATTCTAACAGTAACACATGTAGTGAGTAGCTCTTACATTTTCACATGCATCAATATGTTACATTACAACCTCCTAAAGATCCCCACAAACAGGAGAGCCCAGGAAAATGTTCTTCTTACACAGATATCCAGGAAAGTAGGACATTTCCAGTTTTGTAGAATCAGAATCCTTAGAGCTGAAATGTCTAGACACTAGGGAGTGTCTCATGAATGAGGCATCTCATGACACCAGGAGCAGGGGAAAAGACTGCCCAGCTGAAGGCTATTCAGTGCATGATTGAGCGGCTCCAAAGATGCCAGGGGTATGAGTGGGTGAGGAGTCCCGGAACAGGGACACCTGTGTCTGGTTCTTCTGCACTTTCAGGGAGGCTGCTGAGCCAATTTTCCTCACTATTTGACCCAATTCTCTCTGAGTCTGCTGATTATGCCTAGGAGAAACAGCTAGCTTTTGGCTTTCCACAACTTTGTAGTTATCTTTGGAGGTCATTGGCTGTCATTGGTTTGATTTACGGAAGGGTTTAGAAAACCTGTGATCATTGCCTTTCCATAAAAAATTCCAGGACCGAGCCACTCCTGGTAAGGCCAACAGCTGGAATGAACAGAAGCTTTGACTGGATGTGGGGGCTCCGAAGTAGACTTGTGAGCTGGAGCCACACTTGTATAAGTTTCAGCACGGCAGACCTCAGAAAGCTGGTCTGTAATGGTGGGTTCCTTCAGCATGGCCCAGGACAACAGCGTGGTGTGCTCTTGTGGTGATCGATCACTGCAATGCTCTTTGGTGGTTTTTGTAACAGGGGGTTTGTTTCAGTTGCACCCCTGACACACAGATAACAAGGCACATCTGCAGCTCCCATATCCAGTTCTCCTTACTCATTTCACTTCTGTGACACCCACCCATCCAAAGCTCACCTGTCTTATTGTCACCTAGAAGAACTACTACGGGCTTGAAGAAGGGAATTAGGCAGAGCTGATGTTATAAATGATTTTCCCCAGGTGGGTAAACTCTACCACAGGCCACAGAGGGGCCTCCTCATTCCAGCAATCTGGCCAGGCCCACAGACTCCTAGCCTAGGAGGAGGAGAAGGGGAGGGGTCAGCTTTTCTCCGTTAGTGAGGATTCCTCTGATCCTTTGCAGTGCAGCAGAAGTGGCAGGAGATCGTGGGGTGGGCTAGTCGCTAGGGCTGGGAATGCCTGAGCAGATGAGGAAGCAGTTGGAAAGGTGTAATAGCCCAGGGGTAGCCGCCGAAGCTGTGGCTGTTCCTAGGAGACAGAGGAGAAGCCAGCCTGCGGGGGAGGGGGAGCGAGTGGGTTGCTGCTTTTAACAGCTGAAAGGGCTGCAGGGAGCTCTGGGTAAGACATTTTCTACCACTGTCGTTTCTGCGGTACGAGCTGCCGCTAGTAAGTCAGAGGAAGGAGGACCGGGAGGGAGGAGGTCTCAGTTGCAGCCATGCTGAATCACTGTTGCTGATCAGAATCCCTCACCGGGCTGCTGGGAGAACCCAGAGAGCAGCGCTAGTTCCCGGGTGCATGCACAGTTTGGTGGCTACTAACCCTGCCTGGTCTCCCACAATGGAGGGTGAAAGGTACGTATGTGTAAGCATGGTGTGTGCAGTATGCATGTGTAAGCAAACGCGAGCTTAAGGTGTAACCACCAGCGTTTGTGTTTGCATCAACAAGGCAGGGCTGCAAATCCTGCCCACAGCGGGATCCCAAAGCTGAGTAAGGGCAGGAAAGTCCCTTTGGAAACCTACCTCTTCCAGGGCTCAAAGCTACAGAGACCCGACTCCTGCCAAGGCAAGTCTGAGTTTGCTGGGCAGCAAAGCACGCCAAAAGAAGGAACTTCCTGGCTGGTGTTGGGGAATAGTTTCAGCGTGGCTTCAGTCAGGATTGCCCTTTTCAGGCTGCTTCAGGGAGGCGTTCCCTTTCCCCAGGGTGTCTTTCTTTGGTGGGGGCTTTTGATGTCATTGCAGGGCTGGCCTTGGAGCGTGCACTTGCCTCGGTCATACCGAGGTGGTTGAATCTTCAGGAAACATGCCAGGTGGATGGCTTTCCTAAAAAACCCGAGGCTGTATATGTATATTTGTGGACACTGGCTTGTGTGCTGGTGTGGGTGACCGAGAAACCCAGTCAAATGACATTTGCTCACAACTGGTTTTGTCTGTATCAAAAAAGTTTAAGAGATGCTGGAAGGTCTGACTTTTAGCGAAATAGGAATCGACAGAAGGCATTTAAGTGTTTATGTTGAGCAGAAATGAGCAGGCCAGGGGTCTCCTGGCGAGCTGGAGCAGTTTTACTTTGTCTGAGGTGCTGACTCTCCTGTTGGGAAGGATCTCAGTGCAGGGCTAGATTTGGCAGACTACAGATAGATCAGAAGTTTGAGCTCCACCACCTCCTCATCCGTGGGTTGGTTCAGAGAACAGGCTTTGCCATTTTCCTTGAGGAGAGACCACGGGGAGAGCCAGAAGGCTTTTCCTCTGAGTTGTGAGTTGCTGGTTCCCTGGGAACAGGTTCCACTAAATCAGTGCAGACACATCTGGAGAACACCCGGGTGAGAGCACAGCTTGTCCTGACTCAGCTGTGCATCCTTTCATTCTCTCTGAGAAAACCCCATTCCCGACAGGTTCTCTAGGAAGAGTTGGCCAGTGGTCCTCAGTCTTTCTAACGCTGCGACCCTTTAACACAGCTCTTCATGTCATGGTGACCTCCAACCAAAAATGATTTTTGTCGCTACTTTATAACTGTAGTTTTGGTACTGTTATGAATTGTAATGTAAATATCTGATATGCAGGATGTCTGATATTCAACCCTTATGAAAGGGTGGTTTGACATCCCCAAAGGATCATGGCTCACAAGTTGAGAACCATTAGCCATGGACTTTGTAAACCATGTACTCTGCCTTATGGCTGCTCTTTGTGTTCTGTTTACAACAGAAGCCCCCTTGAGCAATGGGACATCAGAGGCTTTGGGGTAGAGGTGGACAGTGTCCTTGCTGTCTCTCATCAGTCTGTAGCTAGCAGAGGAAGGAGTGACTTGATGAAGGTGTGAAGTTTGCATATCTGGGCTGAGGCTGGCTCCAGAATGCTGCCCACTCAGCACTTTGGGGCAGTGATTGTGTCCACAGCTCAGTGCTCACAAGGTCTTATCTCTTCTTCAGCTGGTCAGTAAGGGGAGCTGGTATTTATGCCAAGTACCCATTTGCTTCTGTCTATTGGAGGCTACACATAGACAAGAAATCCAAGTTGGGAATTTCCAACATTCACCAGGCTTTTTGGTCCTTATTCTGGGGACAGCCTACCTGCCAAACAAATCAGTCTTCTTCAGTTTGTCTCCTGTTTCTTTCCAAAGCATCCCCCTTCACCCTCCAAGAGTTTTGTCTTTCATGGTCTTCCACACTCCTTTTCTCCGGCCACAGATCCTCATTCTCAGTTATTTTTGATAATACTTCTCTTAATAGAAAACTAAATTTTTTAGTCCTCATTGATATTCTTACAAACCTCTTTTTTGGGTGGTGGGAAGGTTGAGACAGGGTCTATGTATTCCTGGCTGTCTTAGAACCCAGTATGTAGACCAGGTTGGCCTGGAACTCACAGAGATCCACTTACTGCTGTCTCCAAAGTGCTGGAATTAAAGGTGTGTGCCACCTTACCTGGCCAAACTTCTGCTTTGTATCTTAGACTTGAACGAGAGGCCGAGCAGGTCTTTTTGTGCTTCTGCTTTATATAACTTACAATTCCTCAAACTTGGAGCTATGTCCGCGCATAGAAGGATGGTGTCTTTTTTTTCCTTCTTTTTTTATTATTATGAATAAAGAAGTCACGTTTTCTATCCTTGTATATCCTTAATCAAAGGTCCCTTCCTCCTCCCACCACATCAGGTCATTCTCTCTTCTCCACATCTCCCAGCCCCACCATGGGCAGGCAGTCCCAAGGTCCTACAGTCCCAATATTGCTCAGTTCAGTCTCCACTCCTGACAAATCCACTTTTCTCCCTCCAACATCAAGACTGAGTCAGGTGTTCCTCTAGGGGGAGTGGAAGGGTGGTGTCTTACACGGCTTCCTAATATTTCTCACTGGCTACTGTACGACTCTGCCAGCAGCAGGTGCTGGGTTAGTTTTCTACTTAACTGATAATGTAAACAAGTCTTTATTAATTCTTGGAGAATTTCTTACAGTGTATTTTGATCACATTCGTTTCCCTTTTCCCAAGTAGTCCCTGGTCCATTCCCGCCTCATGTGCACACTCCTCCTCTCTTGCACACCTTCCTGCCTCACTTTCTCTTAAGCTTAGCTTCTGTTACCCACTTGCCATTGGCTGTAGGCCAGCCCCAAAGTGTGCTCAGGTATTACCAGGTAATACCAGGTATTACCCCACTGATGAAGCCTGATTCTCTCCCTCCCAGTAGCTACCAGATGCTGGTTTCTCCTCAGCTATGTGTAAGACTTTGTGTCCCCCACCAAGTCTGGATTTTGTATGACTTGAGCGTACAACGGTCTTGTGCATGTTGTCATAACTTCCGTGAGTTCCTGTGTGCAGCTGCCCTGTCATCTGGGAAGACACAGTTTCCTTGAAGTCCTCCCACAGAGGACTTTCTATGCCCTCTTCCACAAAGACCCATGGGATATAGACATCCCAATTTCTCTTATTCTTAGCTGGTGACTTTTGTGAGGAACTCTGGTAACTAAAAAGGTGAGAGAAAAGATTGAGCTATCTGAACATCCTTGACTGTCAAGCTGGTTATCTCAAGTCCACTTGAGATGCCTCGACATGAAAGAAGAGGTGAAGTAGCTTTGGTTTATAGGTTTCCTGGAAACCAGGGTGAAAGCTGGGTAACCAGCCAGGTCACAAGGCCAACCTCCAGGGACTAGAGGCAGTCTGCATCTCAAGCTTGCTCCACATTTAACTTGACCAAACGCAATTGGGGCTATTTTTAGGCATTAAAACATTTCAGCCAAGAGATTTCTATGAATAATTTTTTTCCTTGCTATGAGAGTACGAAAATACTTTTTACCTTGAAATAATATTAATTGAAAGTGTGGGCTTGGGAGTAACACAGACCTGGTGAAGGATTTACAAGCCATAGGACCTTGTGTGTATTGCATTTTTACTGAGCTACTTTTAATATGCAAAGGGAACAATTACACTGCTCTTCACGGGCTGTTGTGAAGATTAACTGAGGCGGTGTGTGTCATACCTTGTTTTATGTTTTGTTCTTCTGGCATAGAGTTAGCACTTAGAATATAGTAGCTACTGTTATCCCTGGACCCTTTACTGCTGTGCTGAGCCATGAGATCCTTTTAAGATTTTCCTATATTAATTATCCAAAGCAGGCTATGTGGGACTGTTCACACCAGGGACGTACAGCGCAAGCTTAGCAGGCATCCTTTACTTAAGTGAGGTGCCTCACAGTATTTTACCTCCCTTTATAGATGCCATGTGGCACATAGATGCCCCAGTGGGCATGAGCTGGGTGCTCCTGTGGAGCACACTTCTTCTGCCGCTTCCCTGATCTCTTCAGCTCTCTGCTAGGTCTTCTGATGCCAGATTGTCCTCTATGGGGGACCACCAAGGCTTGATGAGGAGAAGAGATCTGGGGTTCTGATGACGAAGATGCTCCTTTTGCCCTTAGTGGCTGGTTCTCTCCCTCCTCCCTCCTCCCTCGTCCCTCCTCCCTCCTCCCTCCCCCCTTCTCTCAGACACTAAAATGGCATTCACCCTTGCTGTTAGGGTTTTATTTTAGATTTGAAAACCAACCTTGTGAATGGCTTAAAATTTTCCACTTTCAAGATAAATCCAATCATAGCAACAGAAAGTGAAGTGGTTGTGAGGGGGATGGAGGGTAGAGAAAGGGGAATAAGGATTGTCTGACAGGTGTGAGATTTCAAATAGGAAGATAAGTTGTAGAGATGGATAGTAGTGATGATTATACAGCAATTCAAGGGGCTTCACAGTAAGACTTATGAATTTTGTTATGTATGTTACATATACACATAGGCATAGACAGAGACAGATGAACACATGCACAGAGACTGAGTCTCTCTCTCTCTCACACACACACACATCTTCATACTCACACACTGAATATCCAGTCACACACACACACACACACACACACACACACACACACACACACACATCTTCATACTCACACACTGAATATCCAGACTGGCAGAACTTCAGTGGTTGCAGAGAAAAGCATTTTTTAGTAGAGATGTCAAAAGGAGAAGCTTGCTGCTCATTTTCCTTAAAGTCATTGTATGGTTTTCATCACAGACAGGGTGGGGTGCTCCTGCCTGTGAAGGCTTTCAGGCACAACTCTTCTGTGGACCACCTGTGAGCTGTCCTTAGGGGATGGTCTTCCTGGCTGGCTCTGGCTGAGATGAAGGTGCTCGTTGTGTGTTGACTGGTGATAGCAGCAGACAGAGGATCATTTTCAGAGACACCCTGGAAAGCCCACCTTCCTTCCCCAAATGCTGACGTTTGCATCAACAGGTGATGGTGAGAGGCAATGCAGGGCACAAGTCCAACAACATAACAGTTTTCTATCCCAGTTCCTGCTGGCCAGTTGCTTAGTTCTCTCACTGGACCTAAAAGGCTCGAGTAAGACACTTGTGCAGAACTGTTTGTGCTCCCACACCCCCTTCCTGAGACACTGTACATCATACAGTGCTGATAACAGAAATTGAAATCACATTTTCCATTGGATCTTGAACTTTTTTTTCAATGTGTAAAGGGAACACAGTCAGCGAAAGGGGCCATTTCATTTTTTTTTTTTTTCATACCAAGATTTGGCTTTTTAGGGTTTTTTAGATTGTTAAGACCTATCCAGGCAATAACATTTTTCTGTGTGTGTTCCAAATTGTCTGCTCTATTTGATAACATCCCCACTATGAAAATGACCTATTTTTTTAAAAAAATTTCTAGATGAACCCTAAAAGTAGGTTAAATTGAACAGACCAGTGAGAAGCTATGTAAAAAATAGTTTGAACATGCTTTGTTCTTTTTATTTTTTTTTTCTGGTTATATAAGTTTAATGACTCTCAGGATGCAGTATGGCTTCCTCTGATTTGTGAAGATCATAGGCTGCTTTCCTTTGTTTATTTTTATTGTATGTGTATGGATATCTGCTTGCATGTGTGTCTGTGTACCAGGGATGTCCCTGTTGTCCTTGGAGGTCAGAAGAGGCCTTCACATCCCCTGGAACTGGCATTATAGAGGCTGTGAGCCACCATGTAGGTGCTGGGAACCAAACCTGGGTCCTTTGTAAGAGCAACCAGTGCTCTTAACCACTGAAACATCTGTCCAGCTCCCTACTTTCCCTTTTACTTGTAAATTGAATCATGGCCCGTCATAGCGGCATACGGCATAGGCAGTAAGTTCAGCTCTCTCACTCAAGCCTCACATGAGCTTCAAAAAGTCACATTGCAGGAAATGTGTCTCTTTCCTTGGCTAATTCTATCTGTATGAACTCAAGTGTAGTATATCTTTATGTAACTTGTTTTTTTCCATTTTATTTTAAAGAAAGGCCTTCAGGGAGGTGATTAGTGACACCTGTTCTTGGCTGGTCAGGGAGGAGGGTATAGCAGGAGAGGCAGCTTTCATGAGTCGTGGCTGTCTGGTGTGAGGGGCTGCCAAGTTCAGGAAAATGAGGATCATGTGGGATTGTCTGGACAAATTTTATCTCAGAGCCTCAGGAGACAGTAGTTCCTGCTTTATACTCCTGGTCTGAAGATGAAACTAGATAATGGATGTAAGACCTTTCAGCGTCGTGAATGCTGACTGTGATTAACTGTCCCCTGGGATCCAGAGCTTTCTGATACATATCTATTGTGTGTCTATGTGGGCTATTTCACAGCATCACCCTGATGCTGCCATTCAAAGTGGTCCTGCTGAAAGAGTATATGACTTATGTGTAAATGATGTGACTTGATGGCAGGATTTATTAACGTCTAGACTGAAGCACTCACAGAACTCAAAGTCTTAAGGAGTCAAACTTGCCAAAGTCACTTATCACATTTTAAGACTCAGTTATTCAATTTGGCTGTTACGAAAATCAGAAAACATAAATAAATTATATTAAAATGTTCGTGACTCACAACCATCTATGATGATGACATCTGATACCCTCTTCTGTTTACTGTATACATAATAAATAAATCTTTTTAAAAAAATTAAAAATGTTCAGAGCTCACAACTCTCAAATATTACTCTCATCTAAGCATTTGAATTTAGGACTGTTGCATCTCATAGGAAATGGCTGTATACCTGTATAACAGGAGCAAATCTCCAAACCCCAAGAGAGACAAGTTGGCAGTTCAAAATCTCTCATGGAGGGACTTATAATTTATAATATGGGAAAGAGTAAATACTGTAATTAGTCAGGGTGCCTTCCCTCGTCCAGCTGAGACCATCGAGCAGCACATACTGGGTGGAAAAGACAGATAGGAGCTCCTCAGACGATGACGTAGAGAAGCCTGGGGTAGGATGGGAGTGTGGAAGAGCATGGTCAAGCTGCTAGGGGAGAGTGGTGGAAGAGGCTTCTAGGTAGACATGTGAGGGTCTGGGGCTGAGCTTCACCTAGGAGAGGGGAAGTGTGCTTTAGGCAGACACACTTCACCAGACCAGAGAGCACGGGGTGTTTAGTTTGTTGCAAGTATGTTAGTTATATGGTAATAGTCTCTAAGACAATGATGCGACTATGAAAGACCATGGTAGTTCTCTGAGATTTATTCTGAATCCCGTGAGGAATCAGGAAGAGGCTTTGTGTTGAAAGGCCTTTGTGGAGGGGGTAATGGTGATGACCCGGGCACTAGATGAGGCGGAAAGGAGGTTGTGGCAGTAGGGACCAGGAGAAGAAGATGGATAGCAAGGATGCTAGAGGCCATGGGATTAGACTTGTGGATGTATGTGACAGTGTGTGCATAAAGCAAACTATGGAGGACAATGTCCAGTTTCTGTCCTGGATAGGTGTTGCCTATGCTTTGGGCTTTGCTAGTTTCCCTTTAGAGGAGAGGGTGAGAAGGTACAGAGAATAACCACTCAGTCTTGGGGGCTAGTTGAAATAAACAAGTTCAATTTAGTGAAGGAGGGGCAGGCCTTATATACCCTTCAGGGGAAAGGGCTTTGATTTGCTGGCATCTGCTGCTATGGTGTGGTTGTCTCTTGCTGGTCTAGGTCATTTCACATCAGGACTCTGTCTCTGTTGCCAAAGCCCCCAGGCAGACCCCAGGCTGGCTTATGAGGAAGTGCCCACTCAAGGGGCTCCCATGACTATGAAAAAGTGCTACAAGCTTATGTTTTAAAGTATTAGTTATATAGCCAGTGTAAACCGGCTAAGGCCAGGCTGGCCTCTAGGCTCTTAAAAGCCTTTAGAGCCTATACATTCCACAGATAGATGTGTTTGTAAGTGTTACAGCTCTGAGGTTTCTCTACTTCAAGTGTTATAGCTCTGCTTAGGGGTGTGTGTGTGTGTGTGTGTCTGTGTGTTTCCCCAATGTAAGTGTTACGGCTTTGAAGGGAAAGGTATCCTCGCAGTCAGGAGCCAAAGGAATACCACAGAGTCACACTGTACAATACATGTCACACAAGAGGTTTATTGAGAGGGAAAACCCCAGGTGGGTGGCTGGGCTGCCTCTGCTCAGCTGAGAAGCAGCAGAGACCTGAGCAGTGGACAGAGTTTATATAGCATTTTTTGGGTATGTAAACTTCCCAAGGTAGATTTTTCCAGGGTGGGGATTGGTAGGATTTCAAATCCTGAGCTTGAGGTGAGCTCAGGGATTGGTGGGATTTTTAAGTCCTGTGCTGTAGTGTTGGATTTGTGTCAAGTAGTGAAGGAAATTAGTGTTCTGTGGGTGGAACCTGGTGGTTGGAGGTCCTCACAGGCTTACAGTGTTCCTCTTGGTTATGTCTTGTAAGGCAGTAAATATGGAAAGAACCAGCTTGAGAGAGGGCAGATTGGGATCTGTGTGGACTCACTTGTGTAAAATCTCAGTAGGGGAGAAGCTAAGACACTGGCTATGGAATTTGGGGTGTAGAAGGCAGGGGAAGTACTGCATTATAGACAGGCGTAGTCTGAGCACATACCTTTTTTAAAAATTTGTTTGTTCATCTTTACAAGACAGAGTTTCTCTGTGTAACAGCCTTAGCTGTGCTGAAACTCGCTCTGTAGACCAGACTGGCCTCGAACTCACAGAGATCTGCCTGCCTCTGCCTCCTGAGTGTCAGAATTAAAGTCCTGTGCCGTTCACCTGACTAGTGTATGTCTTCTATGTATACTGCTATAATAGTTTCTGTGTATTCACTTACAGTCCCGGCCTGAGGCCTACTCTACTGTCAATGTCTGTGGTTGTTGGCATTGGCTCAGTCAGACGGTGCAGCCTTGCTTGTAAGGACAGATGAAGGGTTTCAACTTAGAACCTATCCATGATGTGCACCAAGAGCCTGCTGCATCATGAGCCTGTGCTGAATGGGCCAACTTGCCAGTTGTACAGAGTTTTGGGGAATCCATCAGAGAAGACTGCTCAGGCATGGATTTAAGCCAGTAGAAAGTCCTCATTAACTAGTGGGTGACTATACTGGATGTCTGGGATCCCAGTATAATCCTTAGCCTTTCTCAGGGTGACCTTTTTTAAGCACAAAAACCATATCCTGGGTTTTTATACTTCAGTTAATAAGAGCAGTTAGCCATAAACTGAGCTACGGAAACCAAAAAGCAAGGTTAGTGCATTGAGAGACTTTCCCAGAACTATGGGCTTTGATGGGTTAGATCTTTGTTTTTATTGATGCAGGTGGTGTTGTCTACATGCTGAATGTTACTGCCTGAATGACACTTCTGTCATGGAATCAGTTGTGCTAAGGTGGTGGTGGGGGCTACTAATGCCCGAGGCCCTGTTACAGCAGACAGTCTGTGGACCCACGGTCCGTCCTTACCTGCCAATCTGCTGACTCTGGTGTGAGGAGGGGACTGCTGGATAAGTAATGAAAAGTAATTAAACACAACCATGTTTTATGTACTGTTTGGGTCATAGGTTAGGAATAGGGTAGGAATTTAGGAAATGAAGAGAACAGATGGGCTGTCAGTCTTCCGAGGGTTGCCTGGAGGAGGCAAACCAGAAGTGGTCCTCCTAGCACAGCCCTGTGGGCTGGGATACTGGGAGGGAGCAGACTTCATCCACAGTGGACTTTTCATCCACTCAGCATATAACAGGATGCGGTGAATGTTTGAGGAAGTGCAGTCAGGCCGATTGATGGTTCAGGTTCCATTCAGGTTGATGTGTTTGTGGGGTGCCTGAATAGTAGGCAAGAATCATGACTTTAGGCTGAGGATCTTTTTAGATTTATTTCATTACTGCAGTTTTTGAAACATAATCTCATGTGGCTAGTGGATACATGGTGCAAATGGCCACTGTACAGAGTCCTGTGGGTGCTGAGGGTAGGACAGGACTCCTCTCGCCTTCCATTTGGAAGAGCAGTTTGGTGGTAGTAGGTGGTGTTCAGGAAGCCTTGAAAGATGAATCTCTATACAGATCAGTGTAATGGTCCAAACAAACATGGCTGTTCCTTTCTGAGACTCTGCTGCTGTCTCAGTCTGACTTTGAATGGATTCAGCAGACACTCGGGAAAAGCACATTGAGTCAGCTTGTAAGGCTCCCTTTCTGTAAGCTGTTGATAGGTTTCTAGCCTGTTTTTTTTTTTTTAAAGATTTTATTTTCTTATATATGTGTGTACATGTGTGTGCGCATGTATGTATACACATGTCTGTGTACTCACATATGTATTGTGCTGTTCATGGAGATGGGAAGAGGGTATCATTTCCTGGAGCTGGAGTGACGGGGTTGTGAGCTGCCTGCTGTGGTACTGGGAACACAATCCTGGCCCTCTTCTCACCCAGTTGGCTCTCCAGCTCCAGTCCCTGGTATGTTTATCACTTGGGCTGAAGGAATCATTCACTGTGCGGCATCAGTGGTGGTTTACAGATAAGCTGGCTTGTACACAGAAGAGTAGGTGAAGTCAACTGTCCAGTTAGGTTCCTAGATGTCTGGTCAAATGGACTAGTTTGGAGCCTTCTAGGTCTGTGGAAGCTCGTGCAGAAAGTGGAGTACGTGGCTTTCTTCTGAGTATATGTGTAGTCAGTTACCCAATTCACCCCTAAGTGTGGTCTGATCCAGTGTCATGAAACCCTGGACATTGGGGTATAGATGAAGGCATATTTAATCAGCAGCCAGAACTTCAGGCCCAATGAGAAGAGCACAGATCAACTGATTATGGAGGGAATTCAATAGGCTGTGTACCCCTTGCCAGCTCATCAAACCTCTTTAGGTCTGAGTAGGCTGGAAAGTATGGCCATAGACCCATGGCAGCATGAGTGAGCATGGCCTGTTTCGTGAGTAAGAAAAGGGGGTCCAACAGCCTTACTTGGGGGTCAAGAACCAGAATATTGACCTGATGGTGGTGGTGTATGCCTTTAATCCCAGTACCTGAGAGGCAGAGGCAGGCAGACCTCAGTGAATTAAGGCCAGCCTGGTCTACAGAGTGAGTTCCAGGACAGCCAGGGTTACACAGAGAAACTCAGTCTTGAAAAACAAACAAACAAAAGAACCAGGATGCTGTGGTACTGTTGGAAGATGAAATATATCTGGAGAGAAAGATCTAAGGCAGAAATGGTAGGGTCTAGTCACTAACTCTGGTCCTGGGTATGTATCCAGGCTGAGACACTCGTGTGTGTGTGTGTGTGTGTGTGTGTGTGTGTGTGTGTGTGTGTGTGTTTATGTACATGGCACACTGTAGCACAAATCCTTATTGGTCTTAATAAAAACCCAGAGCCAGATATTGGGGTAAATGCTGAAAGATCAGAGACAAAGGAGCAGCCACAAGAGAGACTTCTTAGCTCTACTGAATCCTCAGGTTGAAGGGGCTCAGCTCCTGTGTCCTGTCTCTGCCCAGCCACATCACTTCCTGTCTTCATCGCCCTAGTGCTGGGATTGAAGGTGTGAGCCACCACTGCCTGGCATCTATGCCTAACTTCTGGCTGGCTTTGCCTTCTGGTCTTCAGGCAAGCTCTATTTGTTAGAGCATACACAAGATGTCATCACAGCACATAGTTTGCTGAGAGTATAAGCTACTACACAAAGTCTTGAGGACACTGGGACTCAGACCCCACTTTGCTCCTTACTGTGAGGTCATGCATCAGATTCTAAACATCTCTGACCTGCACAATGGTGACATCATCAAGAAGCCTGCATCTTTGAGAAGCCAGAGGTTGAGAACTGCTTTGGATTGGCCATGTCTTCATGGAGCTATTGCAGGGCAGGAGGAAAAAGAGGCCTGGTGTCTCGCTGGTGTCAGGGTGGGCGGGGCACGATGGTAAGTCATTGTCTTTGTCAGGGAGGCCCCAGTGTGGGTTTTACTTTGCTGGATCTCATAGGCAGTCCGTGTTGGGGGCCCCTTTGTAAACAGTGTTGCATTAGCAGGCACATGGATTATTACTGGGCCATTTTGGAAGGCTGGAAAAGATCAAAGGCAGAGTCCCCTTAGAGACGTCAGTTCCTCCGAGCACCTCCCTTTGCTCTGTCCCTTTTGCACATTTGTGAAGTGGAGCTAACAGCTGTCCTGAATTCTGAGGTCCTTGTCTAGGACCTTCAGTAGTTCAATGATTTGTTAGATCTTATTATGGCTTTTCAACATTGAAAAATTAAAGGAGGGGACTGGAGAGATGGCTCAGCGGTTAAGAGCACCCTCTGCTCTTCCAGAGGACCCTGGTTCGATTCCCAGCACCCACATGGCAGCTAACAACTGTCTGTAGTTCCAGTTCCAGGCAAACACCAAGGCAAATAAATAAATAAAGTTTAAAAAAAAAAAAGAGAAAAATTAAAGGAAAAAAAATCTCCAGATCATCATTTTATTAAATATGTAAGATTATTTGGTAAAATTCAGTGTAATGTGATTTAAAAGGCTAAAAAGAGGATCCTCTCCTCCCCCTCCCTCCCCTCCTTCTTTCCTCTCTCTTATCACTGTCCTCTCTTCTTTTCTGTTTGACATGGGCTTTCCCTATCTACTCCAGGCTGGCTTGGAATTCACTGTGTAGCCCAGGCTGACCTTGAACTCACAATCTTCTTGCTTTGGCGTATGATGGGATTACAGACATGTGTCATAACACCCAATTTTGGAGTTTCTTTAACTCCATAAAATGCATTTAGCAAAATTCTATAAAAGCATATGCAATGGAAAACATTAGAATGCCTTTAAAATTAGTACCATGACAGGAATATTCATGATCGCTCTTTCTCTTTGGCATTATTTTATCATCTTAGCCAGCGCAAAATTTCTTTCAATAAAGAGATGCACAAAGATGGTTAGAATTATGTTATTATTATTTAAAATGGTTAAAAACAACTCAAGGGGCTGGAGAGATGGCCCAGCAATTAATAGCACCAGTTGTTCTGCTAGAGAGCCTGGGTTTTGATGCTTGAACCTATGTGGTGGTTCGCAAACATACACAACTTCAGTTCTGGGGGATGAAATGCCCTCTTCTGGCCTCCATAGGCTCCAGGTACATACTTGTGGTACACAGACATCTATGTGGACAAAATGCCCATAAGCCTAAAATAATTACAAATAGAAGCTAGGTTTAGTGGCACAGGCCTATTCTCCCAGTTGAGGCAGAAGGATCATACATATAATGATACATGCACAGGCATACACACACACACACACACAGAGAGAGAGAGAGAGAGAGAGAGAGAGAGAGAGAGAGAGAAAGGAAACATCATTTTTGACATTATACACTAATATCATAAAATTTACAAAAACATTTAATTGAATTAATGGCAAATAATTTGATGCAATGAGATTATTTGATATAAGGGCTGACTAGAAGATCAATTTTTTAAAAAAGATTTATTTACTTATTATGTACTCAGTGCTCTGCCTACATATATGCCTGCAGCCAGAGGAGGGCACCAAATTTCATTATAGATTTGATCTCAGGACCTCTGGAAGATCAATTTGTAAATGTTAATTATAATTCATAAAGTTCAACAAGCAGCAAATATACCTTAAAAGACAATTTCTTTCTCTCTCTTTTTCTATCTGTCTATCTCACTTCCTTCATTCCTTTCTTTCTTTTTGAGACAGGGTTTTGCTGTGGGACTATGCTCTTGTACACTGTAAATATCTGTCACTTGTATTGGTTTAGTAAAACACAGATTGGTCAAGTAGCTAGACAGGAAGTAGAGATGCAGCAACCAGACTAGGAGAATGCTGGGAAGCAAAAAAGGACAGAGGAGATGCCAGCAAGATACAGAGGAAGCAGGATGAGAATGCTGCATTGAGCAAAAAGGTATCAAGCCACGTGACTAAGCATAAATAGAAATATGAGTTAACTTAAAGTATAAGAGTAACCAAGTATAAGAGCCATAGACCAAACAGCTTGTAATGAATATAAGTCTTTGTGTGATTATTTGGGACTATGTGGCTGTAGGAGGGTTTAGATGTTGGGGCTAGGCCAGGCCAGAGACTTCTGACTATAGGGTTTGGTTTCTCTGTGCCATCCTCCCTGGTTACTCTGGAAATCCCTCTGTAGACCAGGCTTTTCTTGAACTCTGCCTCCTGAGTGCTAGGAGTAAAGGTGTGTGCCACCACTACTCAGCTATAAAGGGGAATTTCTATAATAAAATAATAAGAAAACTGTAATATACTTAGGACAAAAATCCAACAAAATAGATATAGGATCTTCAGGTAGAAGTACACAGATGCATGAGTGACATTAAAAAGAACCCATGGAGCGGGAAAGGTGGCTCACTGGTCAAGAGTGTTTACTGATCTTGTAGTGGCCTGGATTTCAGTTCCCAGCAACACATAGCAGCTCATAACTGACAGGGGATCTGAAATTCTTTACTGGCCTCTGTGGACTCCTACATGCATGTGTACACTCAGGCACATACACACAAATACATAAAATAAATAAAAAATTAAAGGACCTAAGTGAACAGAAGATATCCCATGTTCATGGATAGGGAGAGATAAAAGAAATGTTGATTCAATCTAAACTGATCTATAAATTCAATGCTGTCTATCAAAGGCTTATTAGGATTTTCCATGGAACTTGACAAGCTGATTTGCACAAAGAATAAAGAGACTAGACAGAATATACAAAGTGATTTCTCAGGAGCAATCTAAGGCTTTAGGACTTAACCTATCAAAAATCAGGCATTATAAAGCTACAGAAACAATGTATCTGTATAAAGTGACCTATGCAATTGGCTAGAGAGGCAAAAACAGAAGACTATGCAATGCAGTCTTGTGATCTGTGGTGGCCTGACAGGAGATGGAGAAATAAGAATCAATACATAGAACCCATTGGAAGATTTGAATTTTCCTTTTACACTGTGATATAAAATTTACAATCTAATAAATAAAGAGCTTTCATATCAAAAATAAAAGATTACACTTTCCCAAGGAAGTAGGAGACACCCCTCTGGCCTTGGGATGCAAACTTTTCAGCTTTGCTGGGTGCTTCTTCTCTCTGTCCACATTTTCTGGCTTGAGATTTTAATTTATTTATATATTTTTTATATGTACGAGGGTTTTATGTACATGTGTCTCTGTACCACATGTGTCCCTGATACCAACAGAGGCAAGAAGAGGGTGTCAAATCTCCTGGGACTGAAGTTACAGGTGGCTGCCACATGGGTTCAGGGAAACAAACCTGGCTCCTCCAAAAATGCAGCCTTAATCACAGAGCCATTTCTCTAGCCCTTTGGGATTTTTCTTTTAAAAACCTTCTTGAATACATAATTTTAATCATCTTTATGTATCTCAATATTTATCTTCCTCTGTTTAGTTGATTTTCTTGTGCAAGTACTCCAAACAGCCCCAGAGCTCATGGGCATGCTTAAATGAAGGGAGAGGAGGTAAGGAAGTGGGGGAGATAGGAGCCAGAGGAAGGGTCTGGCACTTCAAATAGTGATGAATACATACCAGTGTGAGCCTCTAGAGACTCTCAGGACTTTGGTACATCTTCTTGAAACAAAAAAAAAAGTATCTTTGGGGCTAGAGAGATGGCTCAGTGGCTAAGAGCACAGCGTGAGGTGGTAGCAGATAGAGGATGCTTGATAGGGTTAGGGAGCATCTTCAAGGTCTAAGAGCTGGCATACACTGAATGCTTCCAACTCCGCACAAACGGGAAATTTTCAGTTTTCCTACTCACAAAAAGGAGTGTGGCCTGAGCAGTTCCCTCCAAGGTTCTGGATTGGACCTTGATGCTCCTGTTGGAGGAGAACATCCTCTAATTGTTTACTATTTTGAGTCCTCCTTCCTACTCCCATGACACTGCAATATATTCAAAAGTTTTGCACCTGATTTTAGTGCAAGCGTTGTTGAGACAGTGGGTCTTAGGTTTCACGTGTTCACATAGGCCTTATAGCCTGTGTTTCCTACTTTTCTTTTTAAAAATTCCTTTTGTTTTATGTAGAAGGGTGTTCTGCCTGCTTGCATGTCTGTGTACCGTGTATGTATGTGCCTGTGGAGGCCAGAAGAGGGCTCTGATCCTCTAGTTACAGTCGTGAGCCACCATGTGGGTGCTGAGAATCAACTCAGGTCCTCTGGAGGAGCAGCCCGAGCTCTTAACCACGAATCCATCTCTCCAGCTGCACCGCCTGTCCTTCAACGGGATATGGTTTCCCCAAACCATTCGCTTGCGACTCACTGTTCAGTAAACTCCAGCCGCTGTGGTTTTTCTAGGTTAGAGCTGTGTTTGTTCATTTGCTTTCTGTTTAAAGCCCATCCCTGTCCTTCTATTGGTCCAGGAGGACAATTCCCCCAACTAGTGTTTCCTCCCAGGGCCTCAGTTCCCTGAACTACAGGCACCTTGAACACACTTGGGTCATTGTGTCTGCTGTTCCCATTGTCTGGGACACTGTCTGTTTTTATAAATTACTGGCTCCTTAAGTTCCACTGCCAGTCCTCTACTTTTGGGAGGGATCTTTTCTACCCTGGCATCACTGAACAGATAGATCCCTTATACTTCTGTAGCTTCTATAAAATTTTAATGCTTAAAATGTGTTTGGAGACTGGAGAGGTGGCTAAGTGGCTCAAAGTGCTGGACTGCTCTTCCAGGGGTCCTGAGTTTAATTCCAAGCAACCACATGATGGCCCACAACTACTTGTAATCAGATTTGTTCTTCTGTTGTGCATGAAGACAGAACACTTATGTACATAAAACATATGAATAAATAAATCTTTAAGAAATATGATGTTTGACTGTTACATGGTTTCCTCCTTCACTGAATTCTGAATTTTGTGATGGGAGGGATTGACCTTTGTTACTATTATGTTTCCTATAAACTGAAATATAATGCCTGTCATATATTAGCCCCCATTAACTGCTTAGTGGGCCAACATCCCCATATAGTAAGTGTTAGAGTGCTCTTACACTACTTCCTTCTTTGGGAGGGAGGGAGAGAGGGAGGGAGGGAGGGAGGGAAGGAAGAGTGGATGGTAAAGACCTTTCACAAAGTTGCAGTGCCTAATGGGAGAATCTGAGCTGGAGCCTGGCTTCCTTCAGAGAAATGCTCCATGCATTTGAAGGTCCTGAAGAAATATTTCAGTATTTCCTCCACTGCTATCTTGGGTGAAGACAACAGGTTGAAAAAGATCCCTCTTGTGGGTGACTCATGGAAGATGTACAGCTGGGCTTGCTAGTATGTGATCTCTTTTCCCCTTCCTCTTTTGCTCACAGCATCAAGCTGAGCCCTCAGCCCACGGTACAGGCCGAGGATGATGAAAAGAGCCAGAGGACAGTCACTGTCAACCCTGCCCACATGGGGAAGGCCTTCAAGGTCATGAATGAGCTGCGAAGGTACTTTCCTACCCTTCCTGTACCCTTTCAGATGGAACCTGAAGGGTGAGCTTCCTCAGGGGCCACGAATAGAGCCCGAGACACACAACCTACTGAATTCTGACTTCCTGGCCCACTCTCTCTCTCTCTTTGCAGATTTGGAGACTGAAATCTCTCCCTTTATAATCATTTAGTACCTACATTTCAGTGATTAATCACAGAGGATAATCATTTTGCAGTTAGAGCAAGTTTGTGGATAAACCTGAGAACCAATACTGGAACAGTTGAGCCCTGACACACAGTTGCAGACGAGAGACGGTAGACAGCACAGAGTCCAGCCTCCCTCTGTCATCCCTTGCACTGGGTTGGCTTGGGAAGGCAGCCACATAATTGGCAGAACATGCCTCTCCTGAAATGTTTACTCTGTGAAGAAAGACGTGAGGTGAAAGTGCGTCTGCTCCCTCTGCACTAAGTGGTGAGGGCATGAGGACTAACTGAAAGGCCAGTGTACGTGTTTGGCAAGTGTGTTTCAGGATGGGTTCTGGGCACTAAACATGTTTTCCTATGCAAGGCCAATGTGCAGCAATTCTTCCTGTCTCAGCTACTTCCCAGGCCCTGGGAGGAGTGGGGGGCAGCCCTGAGGTCAGGAGTGTGAAAGGTTGTTGAAAATAGATAGCCTTGTGGAGCACATGTGTTAGGAAGATGAGCCAGGCCGCACAGGTCATAGGTGCACACACTTTTATTTATATTTTTAAACAGCAAAGCAGAAATAAGAATGAAAAATGAACTTGGGAGTTGCAGGTGACACTTGAGCTGAATTTAAAGGCCAAATAAGAGTTAAAGCCACAATGGGGGGGGGGATTAAGGGGTAGGGAGGAGGCTTCCAGGCAGAGAGAACTCTTTGCTGAGGGGAGGATTGCCCATTTAAACAGACATTCTATTTGATTGTTTTAGAAAATCCTTTGAATTATATTTATTATTGTGTGTGTGTGTACACATGTGTCACGTTGTATAACTGTGTGTATGTGTCTGTGTGTAGGAGTATGTTTGTGTCACAGCGTGTATCTGTGTGTGTGGCACAGTGCACCTTTGGGAGTCAGAGCACGGCTCTCAGGCAGTTCTCTCTTCCCTTTAGGTAGGTTCTGTTGTCAGGGCTGCATGGGAAGCTCTTATAGCCAGTCCTGAAGTTCTCACTGTTTATTTTCTCATTTCTCCTTTCTGCATGGTACACACACACACACACACACACACACACACACACACACACACACGCATACATACACACATACACATGCACACACATACACACACATGACACACACACACTCACATGCATACACACACACATACACATGCACACACATACACACACGCGGACACACATGCACTTACGTGTGCACACACACACACATACATACACACAGAGTTAAATTAAGCAACATATGGCATATTATTCAATTTGTGTTAGGCCTCCCACCAGATTCCCTGGAAAGTCTGGGAGCTTAGGCAGTGGAGAGGGATGGAGGCCACATATTCATGGACCAGATCTTCTGTCTCTGAAGAATCTCTGTGGGGTTTCCTAGACACTGCTGGAGAGCCACATTTAGTCCCTTAGGGTACAGAGTATGTTGGTTGTCTGATGTAGAGTGGGTTTTTCTCACCATGTCTTGTCTGGATTCTCCCACCTCACCCCCAGCTTCTCCATCTCTTCCTTTTAGATTTAGAGGCTGGCCTGGTGCTCTTGCTGATTCCTAGATTTCTTGTCTTTCTCCAGGAGTGTCTGCTTGGCTTAGGTCTAACACTGCCCAGAGTTATGCTGTCCCTTCTTCTTCTAGGGCTCAGCACCTGCCAACATCGAGGAATTCTGGCTCCTTGTAGAGGCTATGGGAAAACAGAGTCTTGTACTCACACTCAAATGGGCTTGAGAATGCTCATAGGCATATTAAAGGCTCTGCTGAGCTGACTGAACACTTCCCACATGGGCCTGACTCACACTCATGTTAATATTTGGAAAAACATTGGTCTGAGTAACACAATTCTTTGCCGAAATTTAAATGAAGAATACTGTCCTTTCTTTTTCTACTTTGTTCAAATGGACCATATTCTGTTTACATATTTGGAATTTTTAGTTCAGTTTTAGGCCTGAGTTGCTCCTGTCCTCGGTCTTTGTCTTCTCTGGGCTGTAGTTATTGCAGCAAGACATTTAAAAAAATGTAGATGATCAAAGAAATCACCTAGAGGTGGTTCAGTGTTTTAGAGCACCAGCTGCTCTTGCAGAGGACCAGGGTTCCAATCCCAGCACCTACAACCATTGTAATTCCAGTAACAGGAGTCTGATGCCCTCTTCTGACCTCTAAAGACACTGTATACACACTGTGCACAGATGTGCATCTAATCAAAACATCCATATACATAAAATAAAAATAAAGGTTAAGGGGCTGGAGAGATGGCTCAGCGGTTAAGAGCACTGACTATTCTTCCAGAGGACCTGAGTTCAATTCCCAGCACCCACATGGCAGCTCACAACTGTCTGTAGTTCCAGTTAAACACTAAGGCAAATAAATAAAAATGTTTAAAAAAAAAAGGTTAAATTTATTTAAAGTCACATGTAATTTTGTTAGTAACCTATTGATACAGCTTTGGAGAATCATTTTCTCTTCTTTAGCATATTTACAGATCTGACTTTTTTCTTAGTTCTCTTGTTGAGCAATTTTTTTTTCCTATGTCACTATTTCCTAACATCAATGAAATGGATAGATGGTATTCCATTTTTGGCATATTTAAAATAAAAGCCAGTTCCCTGCTGATGAATATTACCTAATACCTCATGGGAAAACCCACTCTCAGCAATTACCTTCTATTGCAAAACTCTAGTTGGTATATAATAAAAACCTTGAGCCAGATATTGAGCAAAAGCTGGAACATCAGAAAAACTACAGCCACCCAGCCAACTCCTCAGGCCTGTCTCCAGGAATGCTCCAACTGAATGCCCCTGAGTCCTCAGCCGGGAAGGAAAGGGAAAGTATCTGGGAAGTTGAAAAACCCTCTTCTCTTACTCTAGATAGTCTTTTCTTCTGCTTTAGAGGTCTAAATGTCCAAGGTCTTGTAGATGGGTATTTATAGTTTTCTGTAAAGATAAAACAAAACCCTTCCCTAACCTTTGTTTGATGAGTTTTTCTTACAACTTAAAAATTGTCACATGGATGGATGAACCATCATTTCTCTTTACCAAGAAGTTTCTCAGGTTCAAATTGAGTCTTTACTAATTTTGATGATATCCATAGCTTTTCTTCGTTTGTGGAAACAAAAGCAAAACCTCTTCCCCAACGTAGCACATATCTTGGTTTCCATTCTGAGGTCAATACATCTTTGAAGTAGACAGCTGATTTAGCTCAGCCATTTTTTCTATAGTCCAATGCCTTTCTGTAGCTGTTCTTTCTCATTAGGATTGAGAAAATTCAAAGTCAATAAAACATTATGTAGTCTATTTCTAGGGGTATTTGTTACTCCTTTCTGTTTATTTAGCATCTCCTTTAGAGTTTGATTTGATCTCTCTACGACTGCTTGTCCTGTAGGATTGTGTGGTGTGCCTATAATATGCTTTATATTATAATAAGCAGAAAATTGTTTTATTTTACTAGAGACATGTGCTGGGCTACTTCATTCCAATTTGGGTACAGGTATTTCCATGATGGCCATAACTTCTAGCAAATATGTGATTACAGAATCAGCTTTTTCAGAACTCAAAGCAATTGCCCATTAAAATTCTGAAAACATCTCTATTATATGATGTACATATTTAATTTTCCAAATTCTGTAAAGTGAAACACATCCATGTGCCAAATTTTATTTATATGTATACCTTAAGGATTACTTCCTGTTGATAAAGGAGTTTGATTATAGAAAGAATAGGTGAGACATCTTTTTACTTTTTTTTTTGGCTTGTTGCCATTTAATGGAGAAATATTTTTTTTAAACCTTTGCTATTGATGTGATTTTTTAAAAAAAATAAAACTCTGAGGTCCCTAGCACATTTCCTATTAATAATTTATCAATTTTATTATTACCTTGTGCTAGAGAGCCTAGTAGACCTGTATGGAATTAGATGTGTGTTATATATAAGGGATGATTTCTATTTTTGATTATTTATTTCTTGTAACAGAATAAATAATGAAGTTAGTTCTGACTCATCAGGAATAAAGTCAGCATTTCAATGTGTAAAACAACTCTTTCTGCATACTAAGAGTTGGTGACTATGTTAAGAGGTTCTATAAAATCCATTAATATCATTATGATAGCATGTAATTCTGACTTTTGAGCAAAATTATAAGGTCTTTGAGCCTCTTTGCTTACATTTTCTGATTTGTAACCTGCCTGTCCTGATTTGTTTGCATCAGCATAAAATGTAGGGGCTCCAAAGATGGTGTTGCCTGTGCAACCTGAGGAAGAATCCAGTTAGTTCCATTTATAAATTAAATTATTTTGCTTTGGGGATATGTTGTTAATCTCTCTCAAAAAATCATTGCAAGCTCTTTGCCAAGGTTCACCTTTTGCCCATAATTAATCAATTTCTTCATTAGTTAAAGGTACAACAATTTCTGCTGGATCCATTTCTGTCAATTGATGAAGTCTTAATTCTCCTTTAAAAATCAAATCAGAATATTTTCTACATATGTCTTTAATTTCTTACTCTGTTTATATGGTAGAACTATCCATTCCAATGTAATATTTTCTCTTTGCACTATAATTCCTGTAGGAGAATGCTTAGAGGGTAAAATTGCAGAATGCAATTAAAATCTGGATTCACACGATCCAAATGCGCATCCTGTAATTTTTTTCCACCAAAGCCAATTCTCTCTCAACTTCAGCTCACAATTCTTTCAGATTATTTAAGGTTTGGAACAAATTATCAAATACATGATTTTTTAATCTCAATAATCATCTGTAATTTGGAAATGTTTCTTAGCAATCTTTGGAAATCATTACGAGTCTGCAATCTATCTCTCCTGATTCACACCTTTTGGGGTCTAATTTTTTATTGACCTATTTTATATCTTAAATAATTAATGGAATCTCCTCATTGTATTTTTTTCAAGAGCAATTTGTAATCCTTAAGCAGGCATTTTTTTCACTTTTTCAAATATTCTTTCTAATATATCTATATTTGAGTCAGCCAACAGTGTATCACCCATGTAATGGTAAATGATAGATTGTGGAGATTGCTTACATATCACTTCTAGTGTCTGTTGTATAAGATATTGGCACAGAGTGGGGCTATTTAACATTCCCTGTGGGAGAACTCTCCATTGATATATCTTTACAGGCCAAGAAATATTATAAGTAGGCATTGTAAAGGCAATTTTTTCTTTGTCCTGTTCTTGTAGATGCATAGTAAAGAAAGTCTTTTAAGTCAATAACTATAATAGTCCATTCTTTAGGTAACAGAGGAGGCAAAGGATTCCAGACTGTAGAGAGCCCATTGACTGAATCATCTTGTTTACCACTCTTAGATCTGTTACCATTCTCTATTTTCTAGATTTCTTTTTGATAACAAATATAGGAGAACTTCCAGGGCTAGTTGATTCTTCAGTATGTTGAACATTTAACTGCTCCTGTACCAGCTGTTCTAAGGCCTGAAATTTCTCTTTTATTGAAGGCCATTGCTGAACCCATATAGGCTTATTTGTTAACCATTTAAAAGATAGTGCTGTAGGTACCTTTGAAAGATCAGCATCTGTTGTGCCTTATTTTTGTATAACCTGTATGGTTGGTGACTGTTTCTCATAATACTTTTCAATATTTTTCTCAGAAACATATGTTAGTTTATGTTGCACAAATTCTGGTTGTATTGAAAGAGATTCTGAGCCAGATACCAGGGAAGGCTGAAATATCAGAGAGAGGAAATATCACAGTCAAATCTCACCCAGTTATCTTCCATCTTCCTGAGCCTCCTCCTGGTCACTTCTGCTGGCTTCCTATGCCACCTTAACTACCCTTCTTACCAGCTGTATCCAATCCAGGTTAGGACTAAAGGCAGGAACTGCTCTATTTGGTAGTCAGCCTTGAACTCACAGAAACAGAGAAAGTTCTGTCTCTGGAGTTATGGGATTAAGGGCATAGGTCACTACTCCCAGGCTTTCTCTGTGCTGGGATTATAGGTGAGTGCCATCGAAACCCAAGTATTTGGCCTTATATTCAAAGATCAAGAAATTTCTGAGCTGTCTGCCTAGGTTTTGACTGGGTGCTGATCTCTTGATACTTCAGGTTTTATTAAATATTTAACATGTCATCACAAGTTTATGGCCTGCTTCTGTTATTGAAGGAATGCCAATTTGAGTATTTCATTGTTGCAATAAGTCTCATCCCCATAAATACATAGCAATGTTAGTCACATATGACCTTAATTTTCCTTGCTGTCCTTCTGGCCCTATATATTTAAGCCATCTTGCACTCTGTTTTACCTAGGATAACATCCCAATTCCCCAAAATTTAACACTTATCTCCTGAAGAAGTCAATTTGAATGCCAAGATTCTGGTAAAATTATTGTTACATCTGCCCTGTGTCTACCAAACTTTCAATGACAACATTATTTATTTGTATTTTAAATTATGGCCTTTGTTTATTTCTATAAGTTTGCCAAAATATTCACTTTATGGTTTTTCCTTAATTTTTTGTTTTCTTTCCTATAGCTATTCTATTGTCCAGAGCAATATGGTTTTTTAAGAATAGGCTTTATTTAGGTTCTTTAATTGCTCTGGGAAGGCATTCCCTCCATGATGATGGCAGAATAAATCTGAACTGGATTCAATATGGGGGGCCTGCAAAAGTCCCCTCACAGCATTTCCCAAAGGCAAAATGTTACCTTGCCTGTCCCTTGTTGATCTATATTTATTGGTCCAATGCCTGCCTTTACTATACCTTCTGCATACTCCAGAAGAAAGTGGTGTTCTGTTGGGGGTAATTTTTAGAAAAGATGTTGTCTCTGGGAATGCCTTGTTCACAGTCTCTTTTTATGTGATCTTGCACAATTGTAACATTTGATATTTTGATTTTTCCTTAAACCTCTAGAATTAACCTCTGCTACCCAATTGTTATAGTTATAAGATTCTAAATTAATTGTATTATGAATCTAATTCTCCAAGGGTACTGATCTTGCCTTTAATGGCCTAATTATTCTTTTGTGTTGTGAGTTAGCATTTTCAAAAGCCAGAGATTCAATTATTATTTGCCTAGCTTCTGAATCTGATACCATTCTGTTTACTACTGCAGTTAATCTATGTGAAAAATCTGTAAAGATTTCTTTTGGTCCTGGAATTGCTTTTGCAAAACATTCAATTTTCTTTTCTATTTCTTCAGTTCTATCCCATACATTCAAGGCTGCCATTTTGCATAAATCTAGCATATGATTATCATATAACAATTGCTTTCTAATTAACATAATTCTCTTCCCTAAGAAGTTGGTCTTGGGAGATTTCTATGCCTCTATCTCTGCTCATTTTTTCTATTGCTTTAGCCTCCTCTTTCCACTGTAAAAGTGGCCTGGCCTCCAAAACAGCTGTAACCATATCTGACCAGTCTTTAGGAATAATTTGGTTACAGGTTGACCAAGAATTTGACATTTTTTTTTTTTTAACAAATGATGAGTACATACCATAAGTGATGATTGCTTCCTTGAATCTCCTTAAATCTATTATTTATACTGGAGTCAAATTGGCTTCTTCACAGTTTCTATCATTTTGCAATTCCTTTAAGGTTACTGGGTATACTAATGTTGGCTGTTTGAAAGTCTTAGGCTGTTTCTCTGTAATCTTATAAGGCAATGTTGTTGAGATTAGTTCTTTAACTTTCTCTGTCTGGGTCTGAATATCTCTGTGTTCTCTTTTAATAGGCTTTTCTAAGACTTTCATCTTGGCAGTAATATTAACTACTTTTTAAATGACAAAAGAGAAATTACAAACAAATAATTTTTATATTATGATAATATCATCTACATTATTTATCTTCTTCCTTATTGGTTTAAATTTCAAATTGTCTAGAGTAATATCAAAAAAAGACCAACCACCTTCCATTGTGCTGGTCTTTCCCATTTTTAATGTGGAAAAAAATTCTCTCTTTGTCTTAAACAAATTTCTCTTTTTAAGAAATTCTAATTTACTCACCAAACTTGTCAATGATGATTCAGGTGACTGTGAAGTGGGGCAGCACAAGGAACGGGTCCAAAAAGAGTAGAAGAAGAAAGTAAAAACAAAACAAAACAAAAAACCACAACCCACTAGTAGAAGGAAGCTACTGCATGAAAAACTTACCTAGATGAACATGGAGAAGAAACACTGTAACAGGCCCTGTCTAAGGCTGGAGGTTAACTCCAGACAGAAAACCTAGCCAGCTGTTAGTGACTCCAGTGGCTATGTGTAACTCTGGCTGGCAAGCAGCTTTTTTTTTTTTTTTTTTTTTTTTTTTTTTTTTTTTTTTTTTTTTTTTTTTTTTTTTTTTTTTTTTTTTTTTTTTTTTTTGCAAATTCTGACCCCAAAAGTTGAGCGTCAAATATTGCACAAACTCTAATTAGTATGGAATGAAAACCCAGACCCAGATATTGGGGAAAAGCTGGAATATCAGAAACAAACCACAGCCACCCAGCCAACTCCTCAGGCCTGTCTCCAGGAATGCTCCAACTGAATGCCCCTGAGTCCTCAGCAAAAAAGGAAAAGAAAGTATCTGGTAAATCTAAAAACCCTCTTCTCTTGCTCTGCCCAACTCTCTTAACTTCCTCTTTCCATATTCCTAAGGTAGGATTAAAGGTGTGGGTCTCCACTCCTTGATGTAGCTTGGTTCTGTGGTTGACTCTGATATTACAGATTAATTTTATTAAATATATACCACCATACCCTTTGCTCCGTGTGTCCATTTCACAAGCATGGACTCTGGTTTCAGTATTGGTTCTAGTACATACTAGCTGTGTGTCCCTAAAGTTAGTAGTAATACATTTTTTGTTGGACTGTTAAGAGTGTTAATGAATAAA
This sequence comes from Sigmodon hispidus, assembly GCA_004025045.1. Classification (NCBI taxonomy): domain Eukaryota; kingdom Metazoa; phylum Chordata; class Mammalia; order Rodentia; family Cricetidae; genus Sigmodon; species Sigmodon hispidus. Next base: position 46,219 of record PVIH01007257.1, on the reverse strand, counting down.
GTGCTAACACACGTATTGTAGTTGTTAAATATGTGTGCACCATAGCAGTTATTTCTATAGAATCAATTCCTGAAAATGGTGTATATTCATCATCCTGGAAGACAATGGTAATGATCCTTTAGCTACTGCTGAGGCCTGGGCCATAAGCTTTCTATGACTGTCTGACAAACAGCGACCACTGTGTTCGGGTGCAGATGTAGGGCAGTGGGTAAGAGAATCAAAGACTTGCCTTCAGTGAAGCTTCTGTTCTTGTGCTATTGAGAGGCAACATCAAGTCCCACGGGATTTGAAGGCTGCCTTTAAATAGGAGAGGAGGTGGGTAAGGCAGGGAGAAGGGCCTGCACTTCTGTGTACTTACTTGGTCTGGGTGACTTTAATAGGATTTTAGTGGCAAGCAGGAAGGAAGAAGACTTTGCTCTGCTGAGATGATGCTAATGAACTGCTCAGGAGTACCTAGGTGCCTGGGCTTGGTCTCACATCCCCCACCTTCACTTTTGGGCTATTTTAGTTCAAGTCCACATGCTCATTGCAATTTATGAATCATACAACTCTTGAGTTTCCTTTTACTTCTGGTAGAGAACCAGGTGTTGGCATGGCAACCACTCAGCTTTGTTCCTCCTTTGCATTACTGTGCTGGTTCTGACTGGTGCTTTAGGGTGGCAGGACTCTGGTGATTCTGGCTCCTTTCTTAGAGACCAGCAGGTAGGAGGATTTCCTTTCCAGAACAGCACATCCTGACCAGGCCTGAGAGAGGGGAGCAGGAGGCATGGAACAGCTGGCCTGTGTTTAGAATCTCCCTTCTCTCTCTGCTGAAGGTTAATTATGTGGGCTAAGGATGCTTCCTTTGAGTGAGCTGCACCCTGGCCCCTTGCTGGTTTTCACAACCCCCTGCATTGCTACAACCAGTTCTATGCCCTTTTGAAATATTATCATTATTTGTGTGTTTGTGTGGATGTATGTGTGTTCCTGTGTATAAGTGTATAAGGTACACATACGTACGTATGTCTGTGCATTTACAGATCAAAAGACAAGTTCAGGTGTCTTTCCTCAGATGCCATTTAACTTTTTAAAAGACAAGAGTCTCAGTGATTTGGAACTCATCTAGTAGGCCAGGATAGCTAGCCAGTGGGCCCCGGCACCATTTGCTTGGGATTACAAGTGTGTGTTCCCACACCTTGCTTTCTTTTTTAGTTGTGTAATGTGGCTTTTGGAGACTGAGACCCTGCTTATAAGGCGAACACTTTACCCGCTGAACTATCTTCCAGTCCTATTTCTGAGTTTCTGACTCTTGTAGCCCAAACTAGACTCAAATGCATACATGTTTGCATGACATGACCTTCACTCGTACACACACATGCTTGTCATGCATGGCTTTCACAGGCACATACATGCTTACCATGGCATTCCCCCTGCCTCCGAAAAATGAATAAATGTAACAAACTACAAAAATAAGACAGAGGATGGCTGAAGAGGATGCCTGACATTGACCTCAGGCCTCCACATGCATGTGTACACATATGTATGTGTACACATATACACAAACACGCACCCTCTCATAAGTTAATTGGCCATAAATGTCATAAAATACATCAAAAAAGCAACAAAAGCTCATTTTTTATTGGTTTCTAATTCTGTTCTGTTGATCTGTGCAACTGTCTTAGTTACTATTCCTGTTGCTATGATACAGTACTCCAACAAAAGCATCTTAAAGAATAAAATATGTGTTTGAGTTCACATTAGAGGTCGCAGCCCATCAATTTTGGGGGCATGACAGCTTCAGGAGCTGGAAGCGGATGGTCACATTGTGTTCATGGTCAGGAGTCGGGAACAGTTAAGGCTGGTGTTCAGCTCACTTTCCCCTTCTTATATAGTCCAGAATCCCATCTAAGGGGTACCACTTATGGCGCACAGGTCTTTCCATCTCAGTTAATCGAGTCATGATAATCTCTCACCTGTAGCCATATCCTAGGTCTCATTAACGTGACAATTGAGACACCATCACAAAAGCTGTTTTAGTTAGACTATTCTTTTGGGGGGGGGCTGGTTCATTCTCTTTTTGATATTTAAAAAAAGTCTATTTTTAGACAAGAATCTCACTGTTTTCCCTAAAGTGGCCTCAAAACTGGGCCCCACAGTGTTTTTCCCAGCAGGCGGTCAAGAAAATGGCAAAGGCTTATTTGTTCATGTTCTTATGTCTAGTTAGGGCAGAGTCAGTTCTGGTCCCGTTTGTGCTGCAGAATGAGGTCCTAGTAGTCTTGACTCTTAGTTCCCAAAGGTCTGACCCATCCCAGAAGCCCCACTCTGCTCCCTGTCTTTTCTGACCCTAAGGGCCAGCCAGTGATGAAGTCTGGGGATACCTTGGAGAAAACACTGTATTTATATTCTAGAGAACTGTGTTCAGGATTCTACCTTCTGTTTTGGGTGGTTTCAGAGATCAAATGCTGTCCAAGGCCTGTAAGGTGCAGGCATAACAATTAGCCTTAATTCAGTGAGTTGGCTATAGAAAGGTTTAAATGAAATCATGTCTGGTGGCGGGGGGGGATGCTTAGAAAAGTACTTGACATCTCTTAGCAAATGGGATCTATTACATAAGTGATAGTTGAGGTAAGAAGGTGGAAGACTGATGGAAAAGCTATGGGATTGGCAAAGTCATGTGGCATCCTGAGGTGCTCAAATATTCACTTTTGGTCTTTTTTGAGGTGCTGGGGATCCAGCATCACTGAACCCAAAGTCTTACATATACCACGAAGGCAATCACCCACTGACCTATACCCGAAGGCCTATTTTACCTTTTGTTTTGAGACAGGGGTTCACTATGTTGCCTAGGCTAGCCTTGAACTTACTCTGTAGCCTTGAACCTGAGATCCTGCCTCAGTCTCCTGAGTAGCTGGGATTACAGGCTTGTGCCACCAAGCCCAGCTCTCAATTACCCACTCTGCCAATGAACATGGATTGATTCATTTAATATATTTGTTTGTTTGAAAAGATGTAGGGCCTACTATGTGGTAGTTATGCAGCCTAGTGTCCAGGATATGACAGCTACGTAAAGAGAGAGTTGCAAGATTCTTGTGTGTGCGTACATGTTCTTGTGTCTCTACATGTGTGTGGAGGCCAATGTTGGTCACTCCTTTGATTTTTATTCATCTTATTTTTTAACAGAATATCTTTAACTATTTGATAATTTTATCCATGCAAACAATGTATCTTGAGCATATGGGTACCCAAACTCAGCTCCTAAGTCCTGGGTACCCTGATGTGTCTTCATTTCCTCTTTCTGTCTTTCCCTTTTATGGTTAATAACTGTGCTTCTTGAGGTATTGTCTTGCACTGCTGAATCGGTCTTGTGCAGCTCATCATATCTATGGTGAGCTCATGAGACCAAGGGCCCTGGCCATGTCATGCAGACAACGTTTCACAGCAGCCATTCCATCCTCCAACCCTCGTTCTTTTTATTCCTCTTCTATGATATTCCTTGGGCCTTGGGATAGGGACTGATATAGATACCTCTTTTAGAGCTGAACACTCAGTAGACACTTGGCATTTTGACCAGTTATGAGTCTCTGCATTAACTATTGACCATTGTAGAGAGAAGCTTCTCTGGGCAAGGCTGGCGATAGCACTGAATTGTGGTTGTAAGTATACACATTTAGAAGGCAGCTGGACAACATGCCAATTAGCAAAAAAAAAAAAAAAAAAAAAAAAAGGTAGGTTCTCTCCTAGAGCCTTGTTAGCCATGGATTTTTGACCAGATGTAGACATGTAGTCCAGAAGCAGTTACCCCTAAGACCATAGTGCCACTGTGGCATCAGTGGGCGCTTCTTATCTGGCAGGCTAGTATTTCAGTATACATCTATGTTTTATTTTTAGAGACAAGGTCTCTCACTGAACTTGGAGCTTAAATATTTGACAAGATAGTTTGGCTAGCGAGCCTAGGGATTTTCCTGCCTCTACCTCCCTACTACTGGGCATCATGATGCCTGGCTTTTAAAAGTGACTTTTGGGGATTGAACTCAGATCCTTTATCCTTGCATAGTAAACACTTTACCAGCTGGGTCATCTCCTCAGCTAAGACGATTGTGTGTGTGTGTGTGAGTGCATGAGACTGTATTCAGAGCTCGGAGGAGGGCATCATGTACTCTGCTTTCTCAGTCACTCTATCTCTGCTGCTGAATCTTTTGGGACAGGGCTCTCTGAACTTGGAGTTAGATTGGCAGCCAGTAAACCCTAGTGATTTTCTTTCCTTTATGCCTTCACAAGTTCTGGAGTTACAGGCATGCTCACAGTCACACCTGACTTTTTTTTTTTTTTAATGTAGAAACTGGGGAATATGAGCTGAAATCCTCATTCCTGTATATCAAGAACTTTGGCCTTGGCCCCAGACAATGGTTTCCTTTTTCTTTTTAGCAGCACAGGAGATTGAACCTATGACTTTATGTATACGATGCAACTGTACTACCACTGAGCTACAGCCCAGGCAAGATTCTTAGGGATTGCAACCATCGGAGTTTGCTCAGGATCTTTGGGAATATTGTGTGTAAGAGTGTCTTTCGGTGATTGTGTTAAATCTGGCTGAGAGAAGAAGTGCCAAAGTCTGACTTGTTTCTTCCTAGTCTTGCATATGTAATGGAGCCTCTAGAGAGGGCTGCTGCTACCTGGTCTTGCTGGTGGCACACCTTAGTGACATACTCATGGTCCTGAGCTACTCTTGTCCTTATTCACTGCTGCAGAACTTGGGGACCAGAGTAATGAGAATAAAAGAAGCAGCATTGAACTTGACAGTCTCAGAGTAGTTGGGAAAGTATAATTGTTATTAGGGACTTGAAAATGCCACTGATTCCCACTCCCTGCCTGTGTCAAGACAGAGAGTCCCTGTGCCAACCTTCTATGTTGATAGTGTGAGGTCTGGGTGGGACAGGGGTGGGTGTCCATGCTGTGGCCCTTTCTGTCACCTCCCTGGTGTCTTACAGTAAGCAGCTGCTGTGTGACGTGATGATTGTGGCAGAAGATGTGGAGATAGAAGCCCACCGTGTGGTCCTGGCGGCCTGCAGCCCGTACTTCTGTGCCATGTTCACAGGTATGGCGAGGGCACATAGTACCCTAAGGTGCTGGGATAATGCTGAGGGTGGCTGCATGAGATGGGGGAAGGACAAGGGCGGGGAGGAAGGTGGAGATGTGCAACTCGCCATGTGTTCTGAGCTTTGCATATGGAGAATCTGAGGGAAGTGAAGCTTCAGCCAGGCCAGCTGGACCTGTGATGTTTTGTCCCCAGGGATGGGGACAGTCTCAAAGGGCTCATGAATCTCAAGCGTCAGTATCACAGTCAAAAGCTTGTTCACAACATGGACCTGCTGAGGGCTGAGGCAGAGGACATCAGTGAGTTAGTGAGTTAGGGGCTTGGCTTCTTGACCTGGCCCAGTGCTCCCCCCGGGGACTCTCTGGTTTCTCTCTGGCTATTTCTCCCGGGCAGGAGCCAGCGGCCTCCTGTAGTCTCTCTAAAGCTGTGGCCATCTAAAGAAGTGATGATAGAGGAACAACCAATGTCTGCTACAACCCCAGCACCTTTGCCAAGTTTTCAGGGAAGAAGTCAGCTTACCTAAGGATCTCACATGTGTTACGTCTGGGCTGACTCCCTCAATGCCATAGGCTGAGCAGTCTGCAATACCCCCTTAGGCTATAGACATGCAGCACTCTAGTGTCTGCTGCCACAGGATGCCATCTGGGCTTGTGACACCCCAAACCTGCGCAGGTATCCCTGTCACATGCTTCCACGTGGCCAGTGCTTGCTCTGAGTGCAGTGTCCATCCCCTTATACCCATGCTTGCTCTGAGTGCAGTGTCCATTGCCTTATACCCATGCTTGCTCTGAGTGCAGTGTCCATCCCCTTATACCCGCACTTGCTCTGAGTGCAGTGTCCATCCCCTTATACCCGCACTTGCTCTGAGTGCAGTGTCCATCCCCTTATACCCGCACTTGCTCTGAGTGCAGTGTCTATTGACTTATACCCGCACTTGCTCTGAGTGCAGTGTCTATTGACTTATACCCGCACTTGCTCTGAGTGCAGTGTCTATTGCCTTATACCCATGCTTGCTCTGAGTGCAGTGTCCATCCCCACACTTGCTCTGAGTGCAGTGTCCATCCCCTTACACCCGCGCTTGCTCTGAGTGCAGTGTCCATCCCCGCACTTGCTCTGAGTGCAGTGTCCATCCCCTTACACCCTGGCTCTCATGTAACTGTTACTTCTCACCCTGCACATGTGATCCCCTCAGAAAAGCCTCTTCCAAAAAAAGCAAGAAAGAAAAGAAAAGCCCCCTCCTATAGCATAACTATTTTTTAAAAATAAACTAGCCATTTGTTACCATATCTTAAATACTCATAGTAGGACACAAGTACTTTGTTAATGTGTAGATGTGGTAATATATTGTATATTTAATAAAAGTAATCTGAAATATCAGACAGACAGGAAACAGTCATTTCTCATCTGGCCAACTAACTCCTCAGGTCCTGTCTCCACGAGTCCTCAGACTGACTGGATGCACAGGCAAAGGGAAGAACTTCTGTCTCCTTTCCATCTTTCTTTCTCTGACCAGCTATTTCAATTCCCTGACTCAACTTTCCTAGAGCTAGGATTAAAGGTGTGAGCTAACCCTAACCCTAACCTTAACCCTGGCTCTGTTAGGCTGTGGACTCACAGAGATCCAGAGGATCTCTGCTTCCTGAGTGATGGGATTAACATGTGTTGGGAGTAGAGGCCTGGGTCACACTCCCTGACCTTCCTGGCTTGGCTGTGGGTGATTCTGTCCTCTGATATTCTAGACTATTTTTATTAAATATACAACATATTGCCACATGTGGATGAAGTGTCACCTACTCAATCATGGGCTTTAGGTGCTTGGGAGACACGTCTTGTCAATGTTAAGTCCGCGCTGCCCGCTACAGAAGACAGATGATGGGCGAAGGTAGGAAGAGTGAACTTGAACTTTCCAGGAGTGGCGAATGCAAGCATTTTTTACTCAGTAGAGTCTAGTTTTTCCCTTCTGTGGTACACAGCTGGGTGGGAGTGACCTTGTTGGAAGGGCTTTGGTATTGTCTGTAAGAATCTGCCATGCATTCATCCCCTGGCTCATCACATGAAGGAGCTGGTCTCAGCTTGGAGTGGGCACCTGTTGCAGTAGACTAGGCATCCTGTCTCACTTAAATGAGGGCAGGATTTTTACCGTATAGCCTGGAAAACTGGCTGTGCTCACCACCTGGGAATCTCAGCCATCTTCCCTTTCCAGGGGTCTCAGACTCTAGCTTCAAGGCTTCACTCTCTTCCCCCTCTTTCCTTCACCTGCAACGAGTTATTCTGTAATAATTGATCTCCCTCCAATAGACACTGAGCCAAAGTTTCAGTATGCAGCTCAGCCCGTGGCTCTTTGTATTTGTGATTTTGTTAGGTTCAATATTGATGGAGGAATCTGCTTGGAATTATAATGAATGGAACTGTTGGTGCCAGCAAACGTGCCTGTGGGGAGTAGAAACGCCTTAGAAAGCAGGAACAGTTGGGGGAGCACCTGCTCCTGGGACAGATCTTGGCCTTCAGTGACTGAAGGAAGGAGAGGATTGGGAGGAAGGTGGTCTAATGTTCCCTGCCCAAGCCTCCATATGACCTAGTTACCATTCCCCATTCTGTTCACCTTCCTCATACCCATCCACAGACTGATTACAGAGAGGAAAGTCAGAAAATTGGAGCAAGCAGAAGGTAAAAAGAAATTAAACTTAAAAAATAAATACATGTACTATAGCATCTAAGTGACTTCTCTCAGATGTTCTATTTACAAATATGTACATATACAACATATCTTTAAACATAAATGGGTTAATATATATTTGAATAGCATACTTTAATAGATATATATTTAAATTTATTTTAATTTAATATTTAATTTTAATATTTTTCTTTCTCATTTCTGCTCCGCCTAAGCCCCTCTCCATCCTTTATCACAATGTAAGCATCAGTGCCTTAGCGGGGTCTCGCATGACCCCTCCAAATTCACTTAAATTCCTTTGTCATCTGCTCCCAGATACCTCACACTGCTCTCCAGGATTATTGCTTTCCTTAACCTCTCATTTTCCTTGTCAGTCATGATCTTTATGAGGTTAGGAGCTTGTGTCTGCTTAACTACCCACCGTGAAGAGGTGCTCAGTAAATGTTAACAGCACTTAGCATCTATACATAACATGTTCTATGTCCATGAAGTCATGTCTGTATCCTAATTTCAATAGCTTCATAAAATTTCATCCTAACTGAAAATTAATTCCCTTATTTTCTAGAAGTTATAGTTATTCCTAGCATTTTCTGTTACAACTGATGTTTCCACAGGAATCTGCATCTTAACCATTATTTACATCTCTAATCATTTTCTTAGAATAGATTCCTATGGCAGGAAGAACTTGGCTAAGGCCATGCCCATTAAAATAAATCTATTTTTAGATCTATTTGTTTTATTTTTATGTATATGAGTGTTTTACTTGCATGTATATATGTGTACCTTGTGCATACTTGGTGCCCACAGGAATAGAAGACGGCTCCCATCCCTTAGGCCCAGAGTTATGGATGGTTGTGAGCCACCATGTGGGTGCTGGGAACTGAACCTGAGTCTGAATCTGGGTCTTTGCAAGAGCAACAGATACTCTTCACTGCTGGGCCATTGCTTTGGCCCCTGCCATGCACATTTTGAAGACCCAGGAGACTAAATATTTTGTATATATACATATTTGTTAGTATAACTGGGAAGGCTATGCACCTGAATGCTTTAGTGAATATACATGTTTACTTTTTGTTTGCTCACAATTTCCTGATTTTTTCTTTTTTTGCTTTGTTGAGACATGTCATCCTCAGTTGTCCCAGCCTGTGCTCCTGCTGGAACTACATAAGCTTTGTATGTGAGACCTCTTGGCTCTGTTTAAAACCTTTGGAGGTTAAAAAAAAAAAAAAAAAAAAAAACCAAAACCTCCCAAACATTGCAAAATGTTCCTAGTTATCAGATTTGGTTTTAAAATTTATAATTCACCATGAAAAGGCCCAGGTGGCTCCTGCAAAATCTAATTCTCTCAGCATGTTCAAGGCCAGAGGAAAAGAAAGTACAAGTGGCCTTCTTCTGACCAAGGAGTGTGACCGAAGTCTTTCAGCCGGCCTTGGCTGCTACTATTTTTTCATCCCCTGTGGTTCTGAATGCAAATCCACACTCCTGGCAATGTCCTACCCACAAAAGATGGGAGACGTGTTGTAAATTAAAGGTCTGAATGCTTGCTAGAGAATCTATATCCATCCTGCCTGCAAAAAGATCTGGAGTGGGCAAATAACTTAATTGTGTCTACTGCTTTTTAGCATAGATTGAGTAGAGAGGCCAGCAGGGCCATGTGCTGCCCATTCTTTAGTTGTGAATATGGAATGCATAAAACTTCCTTGTGCATTCCACCCTTTAGCATCTCTACTTCAGGAGACACAAAGTTTTCATGACAACTGGCAGTCTGGCCAATTTTTCTTTCTCTCTTTAAAAATAGATTTATTGTTATTTTTAAATGATGTGTCTGTGTGTGAGTATGCACGGATGAATTCAGGTACCCATAGAGGCCAGAGGCCAGAGTTTGAGTTACAGGCAAGTCTAAGCTGCCCAATGTGGATCTGGGAGCTGAACTTGGATTCTTTACAAAAGCTGTATATATTTTTAACTGCTGAGCCACATCTCTAGTCGCTTTGTTCTCTTTTTATTGTGCCCTTTAACCCTCATTCTGTGTTCTGCTATATTTTAGCTCAGACATCTTTGATATATATGTCATCTAGATACATTAAAAACAAGCCTCATTCTATGGTATTAGAGGAACTGAGGGCTGAGGAATATGTGAGCTTGGGGTCTTAGTCTTGTCATAATGGCTAAAACAAAACACATTTGGGTTTTCAACCCAAGTAAAATTTTGTAGTAACCTGGTTCCATTCTTCGGATCCTAGTGTGTTACAGTCATTGATGGTGATGGTGATGGCTGTGGTGGTGGTGATGGCTGTGGTGATGGTGATGATGATGTCTGTGGTGATGGTGATGATGGCTGTAGTGATGGTGATACTGATGGTGGTGATGATGGTGGCAGTGATGGTAATAGCTGTTGTTGGTGAGAGTGGTAATGGCAGTCACAGTAGTAGCATATGTTATTTTGAGAGTGGTGAGGAAGAATATGAAGTATCTTTATGGCTGCATAGGGATTTCCTTTTGTTATTAACTAAGCAGGTAGAAGAGGTATGAGGTTCTAGGAAATCTGGATGTTAGGGACTTTTCCTCACTGTGGTGTTGTCAATCCCTAATCTCAGCCTTCACATTCTTATTGCCTCCTTTAATTCTTGTCCAGCCTAGGGATAAAGGTAGGACAGGAAATATTCTTATTTCCTGGGAGATGGAAGTTAGACATTGGCTCCAACCACCCACTGCCAGAGGACTGGCTAGGACTCAAGGAGCAGATAGAATATTTCTTTTTGCCATGTGAAGTTAATAGCTGAAGTGGGCCTTAGACCTCAGCTCTAGCTCACTGAATTGGTAAGGCACATCTTAGGACTTTAATGAGGGTTAAAAACACCATCTTATCACTTGTGATGGATCACTGAGTAAGAAGTAAGCATTTTCCTGTTTTCTTTCTGCCTAGTGCACGAAGCTAAGTTACAGTAGAGATCATATAAGACAGGAGGAAGGAAGAATTCTGTAACATGGGGACTCTTGAATATAGCCTTGTCTTCCTTTCAAGAACATGCTCTTCAGAAACATGCTGCTAATATACCATTTCTTTTCATTATCAAGCCTTTGTTTGCCTAATAATAGAAATGGACTTGTCTGGAAGATGAGCCAGTGATTTTTTTCTAGACTTCCTGAATCTTGTGTAATATTAATCATTTTTCCCTTCTTTGGTTTGTTGAGTTTCTGCCCACCTGGCCCTCCTTAGCAGTCTTTCATCTGCCAAACAGGAACATGGATATACTTCGTTTACTTGTAGAATCTAGAATGTGGACTCATATCTGATAGGTTGTGAACTTGCTCTTTGGGGCTTTCTATGGTTGTGGCAGAAGACTGAGTTCAATGTTCAGATATGGAGTCTGAAGACTTCAAAGTCAAACCCTTTAATATGGGTCACCAGACTCTCTCCATTTGTTGCTACAGGGGCTTTCCCATTGGCTAATCCACATCCAGGCCTTTTCTGGACCCCATACCACTTAACATGATGTAGCTACAGCAATCGTCTCCAAACAAACGTATGGTACATCCCTCGGCTACTTGAAACTTGCCAGGGTGGCTTTTTACTACCTTCACATGAGAAATTCAATGTTGTCCGTTAGCACACAGGCAGCCTGGATCCTGTAGGCATCTCCAGCTCGCTCACTGTTGTTCCTGTGCATGTGTGCCTCAGATAGACTAAAACTTATTTACTGTTGTTGTTGTGTGTGTCACAGAATGTGGGGGAGGTCAGAGGACAGTTTTGGGAGTTGTTTTTCTCTGTCCATCATGGGTCACAGGGCTGGAACCAGGTTGTCAGGCTTGTTTTCCCAGGGCTTTTTCTGCTGATGCACCTCACTAATCCTAGACTGAGCTTCTTATGGTTCTATAAAGGCTACTTTCTTCCTCAGTTATGCACTTTTAAGATATATGATTCTCTCTTCTTGGACTACTTTTTCTTATTCTCTTTTCTTTTATGATTAGCCATGGCTCCTTCAGGTCAGTGGCTTTTAAAAGCAAACCAACCCAATGGGAGCTGTGGAATCCATGACCAGGGAAGGAAATGCACGATCTTGTAAATTCATCTTTTGTGTATAGCAACCAGCTCAAGGATTCCTGGCCTGCTGAAGGTCTTTCTAAGCAGATTCCACTTTCCCTAGCACTTACTACTCTTTGTAATTGTGTGTCTGCCTCTGGCTTCTGTAAGCTCAACCACCAGGCTTAGCTCAGTGAGAACAGAAGGCTGACTCGTTTCCATGTGTCCCTTAGGTCAGCATGTGGGACACACTTGGTATGTGCTAGCTAAATGAGCAAATGTCTGTTCCTCATAGCACATGAATGTTAACATATGACAGTCAGACATAGAACCAAAAAGATATGTCAAGTGAGTTTCTCTAGAGTATTATTTAAAGCCCCCTGAGAAAAAGCTGGCAGAGGCTGCTCCTTTTGGGTTGAACTAAGAGATAGAAAGAGTTACAGGGTCTGTGCTTCTATTTTCTAGAACTATTTTGTCTAGAACTTTTAGAGACAAGTGAAGAATCAAGAATAGCCAAACTCCTAGCTTGACATGATGGCATAGTGTGTTATCTTAGTACCTGGGAGACTGAGGCAGTAAGATTATGAATTTGAGGCCAGCCTGGACTATACAATGAGACTCTGTCTTAAAAATACAAGAATGAGGGGGCTGGAGAGATGGCTCAGCGGTTAAGAGCACTGATTGTTCTTCCAGAGGACTGAGGTTTAATTCCCAGCATCTGCATGGCAGCTCACAACTGTCTGTAGTTCCAGGCAAACACTAAGGCAAATAAATAAAAATAAATAAATAAAATTTAAAAAAGATGCCAACAAAACAAAACAAAAAAAGCAAGAATGAGCAAGTCTCTGGCTGGCTTCTCTCCTTCAGGAATGATTGCAGCTTATGCCATCATGAGCTGCCAAGAGAAAACCTTTCTTTAGCTCCATTCAAAGGAATAGTCCTAGGTGTTTATTTCATGCCAGCTTCTCTGTCATGTGATGAGGCTGCTGAAGACAATCTTGACCAGCTCTCAGCCCTTTTGGTCCTCACTTGCTAAGGAGTAATGGTGGCTTGTCCTTCGACTTTTGACCTGTGTTTTAACTTTTACAACTCTTCTGTCAAGGCTGTTGGCTAGAGTTAGATTCAAAACATGGAGAGATTTATTAGCTACGAGTCTATTATTAGATATAAGCTAAGTCTAGAATTGGGTCAACTTCAAGTTCTAGCCCTGTCCTTTTCATCTGCGTATAAACAACACTTGAAATGCCAGCTCAATAATTTGACAAATGGCAGCAATGTTGCCAAGCTCTGGAAACTATTACAGGATTAAATGAAGTTCTATGGCTAATCATTCAGCAGAGGCCTCGTACACTGTAGAGATGGTTATTACTGCCGTTTTCAGGACCCATTTACATTAAAATCTTAATTTAGTATAGTCATTTCTACTGTTTCATATAAATAATAAGATTGGGGTCGACAAGATGGCTCAGCAGGTAAAGGCACTTGCTGCCAAGCCTGATGATACGAGTCTGAAGCTTGGACTCTTCTGGTAAAAGGAAAGAAGCAACCATTGTTCTCTGACCTTTACACATGTGCATACAAGCATCACACACACAATAAATAAAGAATTTTAGAAAATTATAGAATTGTTTTCTATAGTTATGTGACCACAGTTAGGTCTCTTAGTTTACTACAAGGGACATTTAAAAAAGATTATTTATTATTACTTATTTGGTGTGTGTGAATGTACATGTGTTTTTTGTGTGTGCACCACATGTGTGGTGATCAGAGGACAGCCCGTGGGAGTCAGTTCTTTGCCTGTGGGCTCTGGAGATTGAGATCCAGTGGTCAGTCCTGGGATCAGGGGCCTCTGCTCACTGACCTGCCTTGCAGACTGTCCATTGAGCACACCTAGAAACTCACTGCCATTTTGAGCAGTGCCATTTTCTTGTTTACAATTACAGTTATCTAAAGAAGCAAAAAAAAAAAAAAAAAAAAAAAAAAAAAAAAAAAAAAA